>VWYK01014907.1:0-19002 GCA_013399775.1 Semnornis frantzii | reverse complement strand
GGATGAGGCCTTGAGTGACCTGTACTAGTGGGAGGTGTCCCTGCCTATGGCAGGGGGTTGGAACTAGATGATCCTTGAGGTCCCTTCCAGCCTTACCATTCTATCATTTTATGATTCTATGTTGGTTTTTTTTTTTACATTTACCTGACCATAAGTCAGTAGTACAACAGGTTTCTTCCTGTCATCCTAATATGTAAACTAAAAAAAAATTCACAGTATTGATGGAGTCTTGTAGATGATCAGCACCCCAGAGTCCTTAGTTTAACACAACTATTTTGTAATACTTTTACAAGTATTACTTTTGTAATACTTGTAAATTGTGGTGTGAATTGCTGTCATTTGACATGTAGGAGCACTATCATGACCTACACATCTGTAAAGAAGAAATCTTTTTTTACCACCAGAGTGATGAAACACTGACATAGGTTGTAGATGCCTCATGTCTGGAAATATTCAAGAGCAGGCTGGACAGGACTCTGAGCAAGCTGATCTAGTTAAAGATCTTACTGCTTACTGAAGGGGAGTTGGACTAGATGATCTTTAAAGGTCACTTCCAACCCAAAACATTCTGTTATTCTATGATCATTTCCCACTATTTGAACAATTAAGCTTAAATGGAAGATTACCTGCCCAATGAGAATGGCAGCTTTTTTTGTCAATTTGTGTCTATTCCCACAACTGCTTTTTAGAGTAGGGAAGCTTGCATGGGTTGGAAATTCAGGTCACACCAACTAAATGAGCAGTAAAACACAGATATCTGTAAGATGCTGTGTCACATGTTCTTGCTGCAGTTAAGGTGCAACCTGAGCTTTATTAGATACAAATATCTGTTTTACATACTAATTACAACCTAAAATAGCAGCCTGGATTTGTTGTCTGTATTTCTCTGAGCTCCTAAATGAGTCTTATAACCTGTATTAATCTTGGTGATGTCTGTTGGTACCTGTGAATCACAGAATCACAGAATATCTGTGCTTGGAAGAGACCTTCAAGATCGTCTATCCAGCCTTCAACTCAGCACTGCAAGGTCACCACTAAACCATGCCTCTAGATACCAGGTCCACACACCATATAAACATGAGTGACCTGTACTAGTGGGAGGTGTCCCTGCCTATAGCAGAGGTTTGGAACTAGATGAGCTTTGAGGTCCCTTCCAACCTTACCATTCTATGATGCTATGAAAAACCTCCAGGTAGACTGAAGCTAGATTGAATATTCCTAAGCAGCATATCTCTTGCTACAGATATTGAAGGAATGGGTTAAATGATTTTTTTTTTTTCTTTAAGGCCAGAAATGCACAAGCAAGAAGAGATGCTGAATAACAAATTTAATCTGTTTGATTTCCAGTATGAACAATTCCTGCAGGTATAAACCTGAAGAGAGATTAATTATCACAGTTTAGGGTTTATGTACTCATAAACTGCTACTAAGGCATCTCGAAAGTCCCAGAATGATTCAGACTGAGTCTCTACATCACTGACTTTCAATTTGAAAAGGCTTATTCAATTCCCAGTTTTTAAGGCCATAATTTTTAGATTTCAGTGTACATTCAGGGAAGTTATTATGACTATCTGAAATTTCACAGAAATGTGGAGAACTGTGCCTTTAGGAAGGTCTAACCTTAGACAGCTAAAATGATTTGTTTCTCTGCAGAGACTCTGTGTGTGTGTGTAGTATATGTAAGCAATGATCCTTAAGAGCAGAGGGAACAAACAACACACATCTCAAGGGCTCTGAGCAGCTGCTGACCCACGCAGATTGCACCCAGGCGTCAGAGTAGATGTGCACTTTACATGCTTTTAGTGCAGAATCCTAAGTGTTGCCTGAAGGTGTGCCTTCATTATTAGCTGATCTAAGTTGATTTGAGCTGATGCTGCTTCAGAAAAGAATGATGCCAGACACACATACTTGCACTTGCCAGTTTTCTACTCCCAGCACTAGAGGCCAGAGAGCTAATCTCTGTGAAAACCATGGGGTTTTTGCTTTTTGGTGTTGGGGTTTTTGGTTGGTTTTGTTTATTTGCTTGTTTATTTGTTTGTTGTTAATCAGTTTGCTTATCTGTGTTTGTTCTCTTACGTGGCTCTCCCTGTGACCTAAGGAATACTGGCACCATGACAAGACAGGGCTTGCATAGTGAGCTAGAAGACCTCCATAAACAGTGATCATAGAATCATAGAATGGTAAGGTTGGAAGGGACCTCAAGGATCATCATCTAGTTCCAACCCCCTGCCATAGACAGGGACTCCTCCCACTAGTACAGGTCCCTCAAGGCCTCCTCCAACCTGGCCTTCAACACCTCCAGGGAGGGAGCAGCCACAACCTCCCTGGGCAACCTGTGCCAGTGCCTCACCACCCTCACTGCAAACAACTTCCTCCTAACATCCAGTCCAAATCTCCCCTCTGCCAGTTCAAACCCATTGCCCCTTGTCCTGTCATTGCAAGACCTCTGTGGCCTTCCTGTAGGTCCCCTTCAGATACTGGAAGGCTACTCTAAGGTCTCCTGGAAGCCTTCTCTCCTCCAGGCTGCAGAGCCCCAACTCTCTCAGCCTGTCCTCATAGCAGAGCTACTCCAGCCCTCTGAGCATCTTCATGGCCCTCCTCTGGACCCACTCCAACAGTTCCATGTCCTTCCTGTGCTGGGGGCTCCAGAACTGCACACAGGACTCCAGGTGGGTTCTGAGGAGAGCAGAGTAAAGGGGCAGAATCCCCTCCCTTGCCCTGCTGCCCACACTGCTCTTGATGCAGCCCAGCACTCGGTTGCTGTCTGGGCTGCACTCACACTGCAGGCTCATGTTGAGCTTTTCATCACCCCAGACCCCCAGGTCCTTTTCCTCAGGGCTGCTCTCCAGCCATTCACCACCCAGCCTGAATTTGTGCTTGGGATTGTTGGGATGCAACGACCTAAGATACTGTATGTTCTAATTACTTTGCATTAGTTATCCTAGTTTGTAATCAAAATATCCCATTTTTTATTTTAAAACATTTTTCTTCACAACAATAAAGGGGCTCACCAGACCATCCTCCAGGGATTCACTAGGGTGAGGCATAGTCATAGCCTAGTCACTTTTCTATGTCTGAGTCAAGACAATACCCAAGACCTAACAACTAACTGCCCTCTTCTTCCTTGGAGAAGATAAGGAAAGCCTGAAAGTCTCTTCCTGTGGGTCCTCTTGTGTGAAGAAGCAAGGATCTGCCACTGCTGTTAGTACTGTATTATACAAGAGGGGAGACTGAAGCCAGTGCTATATTTTCTCCCAAGCATATGGTCTGGCACAGAGTGGGAAGGTGTGACAGCAAACATTTTTAGTCCTGTGAAGGCAGCATCTGAGCAAGCTGCATTTGAGAATCACTGTCTAGCCACAGTTTTACGTCTGGCACCTTTCTCTCCTTAAGCCATTCGAGGCAGTCATAGAATCATAGAATGGTAAGGTTGGAAGGGACCTCAAGGATCATCTCGTTCCAACCCCCTGCCATAGGCAGGGACACCTCCCACTAGGACAGCTCACTCAAGGCCTCCTCTCACCTGGCCTTTAGGGAGGGAGCAGCCACAGCCTCCCTGGGCAACCTGTGCCAGTGTCTCACCACCCTCACTGCAAACAACTTCCTCCTAACATCCAGTCTAAATCTCCCCTCTGCCAGTTTAAACCCATTGCCCCTTGTCCTATCATTACAAGACTTTGTCAATAGTCCCTCCCCAGCCTTCCTGTAGGCTCCCTTCAGATACTGGAAGGCTACTCTAAGGTCTCCTGGTAGCCTTCTCTTCTTCAGGCTGCAGAACCCCAACTCTCTCAGGCTGTTCTCATAGCAGAGCTGCTGCAGCCCTCTGAGCATCCCAGGCAGCAGGCAACTGTATGTGTTTATGGCTATATCATCAATGATCCCCTGATGTTGTGATCTTCAACAAAGACAAACAGCACTGCTGACACAAGGCAGGGACAAGCAGCACAATGACAGCGAGCCAGTGGGAAAACACAGTGGCAAGGAGAGAAAAAGAACTCCCCAGGTGTCAATAGAAATGCCATCCAGGTTGTGATTTAAGAGGTTCCAGGTTGTGATTTAAGAGGTTAGTTTGACGTTACAGAGAGATGAAGATATGGGCACATGCCATAGCTTCACAGGTAAGTCATGTTTCTGTCCTTAACATCTTTTCCAGCATCAGTGGAGCACTCAGCCTGTAGAGAGCTGACTGCAACCAGTCAGAAAACTGAAATAGGCTTTCTGCAGCCTGAGCTACCTACATTAAGTTATATGCCACAGAGTCAAATTCTGGCAGAAACAGATAGGTTAGGACAAACACTGGAATGCTAATTTTATCTTTATCAGTAAATCTTTAGATGCATTAGCACTAATATGCTGAGCCAGTCTGAAAGCTGGAAGCCACCAAAAGCAGAGAAACTGTTTCCCAACCATGTGCTGCTACAGCATCCCTTCTCCCATCTTTCTTTCCAAGTTTTCTCCAGCCTACTAACCTAATAGAATACAAATCATGAAGGGGAAAATTGCTTGAAATTCTCAACCAGATTACTGACCAGCATGAATTCAAGCAGTGGCCATCTGTGATAGTTTGGGACTTACCCACCCCACCCACTCTTATGGAATCACCCAGACTAGCCTCAGTCAGCTGGAAGTTAAGGAATGAAGCTTTATATTCACAGCTCAGCATGATATACAAGCAGATATTTACAATATATTACAATATTTACAGCTATATACAGAAATATGCAAGTTAAAATAATACAGAAATACCCCTCCCAGAAATCAGAGTACCCAGGAGGGGCTCCCAACCACCCTTCCACCTTCTTTCCACCCCTCTACCTTATCGCAGGATCTGCCTTACATGCAAGGTGAATTTGGAGGATCAGCAAGGGGGTTAGAAGCAGAATGTTTAGTTGGGTTACACAGCAGAAGCCCAGGGAGAACAACACAATACACCAGTCTCTGACAGATAGAGACTCACTGTCTCGTCTATGTTTGTGTCCTTGCTTTTATATGTCTCAGAGAAGCTATGAGTGAAGTAGACATCACCATTGTTTCACAGCCTATAATCTTTCTCATTAAAATATCCCAATTAGCTTCAAACCAACACACCAGCTGAATTAGAACTAGAAGTCATCACTTTCCATGAGGTCACCACTGTTGAAAAGGTGTCCTGTCACTTATTTCTTCCTTATCCCTGTGACCTTGTGTGGTTGCATGTTTCATTGATTCCCTTGTACTCACTTTCATGCTGATAGGATATTTTTGTGAATGGGATCATTGCCCAAACATGAAATATTCCCTCCACCCAAACTCTTTTTTTTTAACCAATCAAGTTTTCTTGGTTTACTGCCCCATTGGATCATCATGCAATGCAAAATAAGCTGTGGATGCTCATAACAAGGAATTCAGATGAGATGAGGCACAAGAGAGTGGAATTTCCCTCTATCCTTTTACCACTACAAGACTGGTGAAAACTGTTGCCTGTCACTTCACCTTAAGACTCTGCTTTCAGTTCTTCAGTAGAGTTACAAGCAATAACAATGCTGAAAAAAGATGAATCTTGAAGAAAGTAAACTGGCAATTGCTTTATATGCTCTCCATAAATGACAGTTTTTTATTCTACTTTTAATACTTGTTAGCTAATTCATGGTTCACAAGATCCCTTTCAGAAAGGAGAAAAGTAGTTATGTACAATTGTCTCTCAGTTTACTTTTGTGTGTTTCATGCTCTAGTTCATTTCTAGTGTGAAGAAATGGTGACTTTGTTTTACTTTTCAGTCTTAGAAATCATAGAATCATAGAATCATAGAGTGTGATGTTGTTATCTTATAAAACACATCTCATGGTACCATACCAAAGCATGCAATTGTGGTGTACACTGTACACTCTCTTATATGTTTTATAATTTAGAGACATAAATATCTTCATGAACTGCAAATAGTGAAGAAACAGGTGAGGAAAAAGGACAACTAAAATAGTGAGAAAGGATTTAAAAATAAGACCTGTGATGTGATTGATAGTAATGGGCAGGCAAAACCTCTTTTTAAGATGGTTTCTGCATGAATAATGGCAACAAAATGAAAAACAATAAAGGTAGTGCTAGAATGAGAGGTGAAATACAAAGTCTGAGTGGTGCCTTGCAATAAGTAAGTCAGAGTATTCAGCTTTAATCTGGATTCTGAAATTAATGCCATTTGTAATATACTTGAGTTTCATTGTATCCATGAGGAAATACAAAAATGGTTGTGAATCCAGATTAACAGCTCAGAAAGCTCTGAGAAAGACTGCCTCAGCCCTCCTCGGAGTTGTGTTGATAGTCCTCCTCTTCTGTGGGTTTGGAGGTGTTCTAGTGAGGAAGTCAGAACTGCAATAGCAGGTTTGGGTAATCAGTAGAGACAATAAAAACAAGGGAAGGAATTTCTGAAAAGTAAAAACTATGATTAAATTCCCAAACAAAGTTAGAATTTAGGAAGTAGAATCCATCATTAGAACAGGTTGCCCAGGGAGGTTGTGGCTGCTCCCTGCCTGGAAGTGTTCAAGGCCAGGTTAGAGGAGGCCTTGAGTGAGCTGTACTAGTGGGAGGTGTCCCTGCCTATGGCAGGGGGTTGGAACTAGATGATCGTCGAGGTCCCTTCCAACCTTACCATTCTATGATTCTGTGAATCTATGATTCTATTTTCTGGATTATGAGTATTCCATCTTCTGAAATATCATTTCCTCATAGCTGTGATTTTAATAGATAATAGCAGGAACTAGAACAGAAGGAGAAAAGCTTGTCCATCATCACTTTTGATGAAATTTGCTTTAAAGGTGTAAGATTTTTTTTCTCCAAGTACAAAATTCATAGTCCTGAGCTGTTACAGCAACTGTCTCTTCAGAGATGGTGAAGCAAGAAACTGAGATTTCCCATGGTCTGTAGGAATGACCTGGAACATATTGGTGTTACAGGCTTTTTTTTTTCTTACTGCCAGCATGTTTTCCTTTTGCATAATAAAGCCGCGATTTCAGCTGACTGTTAATAGGAAAAAAAACTTCAAGGTTTCATTAACATTTCAAGGTTTTATTGAACTGTATGCATTGTGCATTGTCTTTAAAAGCTTTTTATATGGCTGGTATGTAGTTACAACCTTTTAAATCACGTTAATATCACATTATGTTAACTACAGAGAGTTTCTCAAATAGATATTTTAGTTAACAGAGTGTTCTGTGTTATCTTCTAAATAAACATGAGGCTTTCTGTTACCAGAATGTTCAACAGTAGCACAGTTCTGAGATAAGAGTAAGCACATGAGGAGGACTGTAATTACAGCAATTATGGAAAAGTAATTTACTGGTTGTATAAACTGAACAGCTTTGAAAGAGAGTGGATCAACCATAAAAAGAAGTTCAATATTGAAAATAAATATTTTGGGATGTGTGAAATGGTTGTTATGTGGATAAGCAAACAGTAAACATTTTGCCTAAAGTGCATATATTTTCATTTTGGAGGCTTTTATAAATACAAGTTTGTGGTTTCATAAAAAAGACTTAAAGATGTCAGAATTGTACAGAGATATGCAGATCTGTCATTTCCCATCTGGTATATACCCAGGGCTTACTAAAGAAACAAATAAATAGAACTGAATTAGCATGTTTTTAGGGGAAAAGAATAAAACCCAAACTTTTTACATTTTCAAACAGGTAAAACAACTGTTCATTTAAAAGGAAGTTAATAGGTTAATGCCAAATCAGGCAATAATGAATCTAGAGAACTTTGGTACAACAGCCCAGACAGCCATATGAGTCCTGGGCTGCATCAAGAGCAGTGTGGGCAGCAGAGCAAGGAAGGGGATTCTACTCCTTTACTCTGCTCACCTGAGACCCACCTGGAGTACTGTGTGCAGTTCTGGAGCCCCCAGCACAGGAAGGACATGGAACTGTTGGAGCTGGTCCAGAAGAGGCCACGAAGATGCTCAGAGGGCTGCAGCAGCTCTGCTGTAAGGACAGGCTGAGAGAGTTGGGGCTCTGCAGCCTGGAGAAGAGAAGGCTTTGAGGGGACCTTAGAGTAGCCTTCCAGTATCTGAAGGGGGCCTACAGGAAGGCTGGGGAGGGATTATTTGCAAGGTCTTGCAATGACAGGACAAGGGGCAATGGGTTTAAACTGTCAGAGGAGAGATTGAAAGTGGATGTTAGGAGGAAGTTGTTTGCAGTGAGGGTGGTGAGACACTGGCACAGGTTGCCCAGGGAGGTTGTGGCTGCTCCCTCCGTGGAGGTGTTCAAGGCCAGGTTGGAGGAGGCCTTGAGTGCCCTGTACTAGCGGGAGGTGACCTTGCCCATGGCAGGGGGTTGGAACTAGATGACCCTTGAGGTCCCTTCCAACCTTATGATTCTATGATTCTATGATTCTATGGTACAAATATTCCTCTCGAAGTATAGTTGGAACCTTATGCTACATTTAGATGGCTCAGAAGCCAAAACTACAGGTAAGCAGCTATGTTCTAGCCCAAGAATGTTCCACCTTAACTTTTCACCATTTGCCCAAGAGAACACCTGGGGTTTGTCAGCTTTCTCTGAAGACTTCACAAAATGAGTTTAAGGAAAGCAAGTCTGTGCATCTCATATAATATTTCTAAAGTTTGTACCTTCACCACATAGAGTACACAGCTTTTAAAGAGTACCTAAACAGAATGAAAAAAGAAAACCCAAAACAAAACAAAAAAACAAACACCCCCCCAAAAAAAACCCCAAACAAATAAAAACAAAAAAAACAAACGAAACCCCCCAAGTATGTTCTAGCTAAGTTTTCTAAGTTTCAAGCCCTTTTTTTTTTTACAGTGGCTCACTTTAAAGCTAGGGCCATGCTGTGGTCAGCTGTGACCTGCAGATCACCACAGAATCCTGCCTTCTTTACTGGAGTGCATTATACATTTCTATGCCTTCATCCTTGCCATGAAAATGAGGAATTAGGAAGAAGAACTTTATACCTCGCCTTCATTCTTGATGAAGATGGGACTTGGCCTGTGTGCTCTACTGGGTCCTGAGGGACAGCTCAGTATCTCATGTTGAAACAACACGCTCAGATGGTTTACTTTGGTCGGAAACAGCAGCATTTAGATCTTGCTTACCCATCAAGCTACAGCAGCTCGAAACTTGACATAATCATTTGGGTAATGATAATAATCTTTCTTTGATCTGGTGCCTGGAAATGGATAGTGTGATTGTCAGCTGCCTGTTTCCTGCACATAGCAATTTGCCTGTGATTAATAGCATCCATTAGGAGCACTGTCCGCATTCCGCAGTCAAACCAAACCGTGTGACAATTGTGTGCTCCATTGCTTTGTGGTAAGTCACAGCACTTAATTGCATTATCACAATACTAAGCCATTACAAGCGAGTCAGAAGCAAATACCAAAGCCTGAGTAACTTTCTACTGTCATTCAAGCTTTGGGGACTGTTACAGAAGAAGCTGTCACTTAACGCTTTGCAGGGAGAAAATTAAGATTTCTCTCTATGAGTTAAATGCTATTGAAAACTAAAGGTCTGGGCCAAAACCATTACATAAAATAAACTGCTTTAATAACAACCCTACTGCTGTAAGTGCTTCTTTTTATATGAAGAATTTGACTTAAATGAATTGCATTCACTCTTGAGTCTATGAAGGAACATACTCTGAAATGTTTTAAAAAGCTCTTGTATTCCACCTTTAAAGCTTTGCTGTATTAACTTGTCAGAAAATGGCTTATAAGGGAACCTAACTTCCATGGATGACAAAGCTGAAGAGGTCTATATGCTAGAGGAAGAATACATCACTTTGTCAGTGGGAAAGAACACAGATACCAGTGGGGGCTCATAAAACGAAGGAGTTTGCAAAGGGATGAAATAACCATAACCCCTGGTCTTTTATTTTGTACCACAGCCAGGATTTTTCATCCCTGTTTGCAATCCATGTTCCAAAAATTAGTGAAGCTAAGCAGAAGGGGAAAAAAAAAGTTCAAAGTATACATATTCGTACCTTGCTACAATAGATCTGGAGCCCCCAGCACAGGAAGGACATGGAACTGTTGGAGTGGGTCCAGAGGAGGCCACGAAGATGCTCAGAGGGTTGCAGCAGCTCTGCTATGAGGACAGGCTGAGAGAGTTGGGGCTCATCAACCTGGAGAAGATTTCCAGGAGACCTTCTAGTAGCCTTCCAGTATCTGAAGGGGGCCTACAGGAAGGCTGGGGAGGGACTATTGACAAGGTCTTGCAATGACAGGACAAGGGGCAATGGGTTTAAACTGGCAGAGGGGAGATTGAAACTGGATGTTAGTAGGAAGTTGTTTGCAGTGAGGGTGGTGAGGCACTGGCACAGGTTGCCCAGGGAGGTTGTGGCTGCTCCCTCCCTGGAGGGGTTGAAGGCCAGGTTGGAGGAGGCCTTGAGTGAGCTGTGCTAGTGGGAGGTGTCCCTGCCTATGGCAGGGGGTTGGAACTGGATGATCCTTGAGGTCCCTTCCAACCTTACCATTCTATGATGCTATGATTCTGTGATTCTATCTGATTTCTTAATTGCGTCTTTTGAAGTATTCCTGAAGACCTGAGTAGGTATGGAAGTGTCAGGGCTCTGCAGAAATCTAGCAGGTATTTGTTTACAATGCTGCAAGATTCTACTTAATGAAATCTGCAATATAATGTTTCTGGCTTTAATTATCTAGCATTAACTAGAATTCAGTTCAATACTGTGGAAGGTATAAATAAGGTTTTACAATGTATAGGACGGCTTGAAGCTTTTATGATTTTCCCAGAATAGAAATTTGTTTTGCCTTTAATATATATATTTGCCTTCTTTAGATTATTTGCTTTAAAGTAACTTCAAAGAAAAACTACTCTCCTACAAAAACAGTTTTGTAATTAAAGAAAGCATAACTTAAAATATACATGAGGAAGTAAAATCTGTAGAAGTAAGACCTTCTGCTTTCAGAAAAGCACAAAAGTATTTTAAAAGTCTCCTTTCATGTCCCAAATTTCTATTATAGTCCCAAATTTCTATTATACTTTTCAGAATACTCTCCCCAAGTGTTATAAACCAAAAACACACTGAATTTTATCTGGATACCTAGGGCTCAATAGGGCAAAGGTATCAACAGGGCAAAGGTATCCATAGTGCAACAGAGAATGAATTGCAATTGCCAACACCACCCACCCACCCTGCTTCTTGTTTTTATTAATTTATATTAATTACGTTAATGTATATTAATTAGGAGGGCCATGAAGATGATCAGAGGACTGGAGCAACTCTCCTATGAGGACAGGCTACAAGAGCAGGCATTTTTCAGCCTGGAGAAGAGAAGGCTTCGAGAAGACCTTAGAGTAGCCTTCCAGTATCTGAAGGGGGCCTACAGGAAGGCTGGGGAGGGACTATTGACAAGGTCTTGCAATGACAGGACAAGGGGCAATGGGTTTAAACTGGCAGAGGGGAGATTTAGACTGGATGTTAGGAGGAAGTTGTTTGCAGTGAGGGTGGTGAATCACTGGCACAGGTTGGTCAGGGAGATTGTGGCTGCTCCTTCCCTGGAGGTGTTGAAGGCCAGGTTGGAGGAGGCCTCAAGTGACCTGTACTAGTGGGAGGTGTCCCTGCCTATGGCAGGGGGTTGGAACTAGATGATCCTTGAAGTCCCTTCCAACTTTACCATTCTATCATTCTATGATTCTATATATATTTATTATATATTATGTTATTATATATTACTTCTATTTAACTTTATATATTAATTATATTAATTTATATTAATTATTTTTTAATGTCCATGATGGATGCAAATTAAAAGGGTTGCTATGTGCTGGTTTGAAAACTATGTTCTTGCATAAAATCCCCATGCATTGTAAGTCAGCTGGAAAACAAGACACAAGTTCTGGCAGTAGAGAATTAGAGTAGCTGTTATTTCATTTTTCTGTCTCTTCTCTGAGCAGCAATTCTGCACAGCATTATTAAAATAACAATAATAAAGACAATTTTAATGTTTGTTATAAAAAAATACAAAGGGTAATATGGCTTTTTACTGTTTTCAGATCATCTTTATTAAAATAACCCTCATCTTAACAATATAGAAAAGTATCTACCAAAAACTGCAGGAAGCTGTTACGGAGTTAGTTTGGGTGAGTAAACAAATATTCATGTGTAGGATAAATGCTAAGGAATAAATTGAATCAGGATAGTAGGAGGCATATGTAAAGAGGAAAACATTCTGATGAGGTTTAGAAAAGCATGAAGTTCATGAGCTTGATAAATGTCAACTGCTCAAGTAAATGCTACCAAGTACAGATGAGGACATCCTTTGAATGCTGGTGTAAAGTGGAAGAAATGCAGGGTGTGGGAGAAATTGGATAATGGGAGAAAAGTCAAAGGGAATTGAAAGCAAGCATTTTAGCCCACTGTTGAATAACCTGTCACTATGCTGAACAAATCTATAGAAGAGTAGGTGTGATTCTGAAGGTCGCAGTTCATCTGGGATAAAGGAACTCACTGCAGCCTTTGGAATTAACTCTGTTTATTTCCATCTTTTGGAGACATGACAGGTTATTTCCACTCTTTCACCCAGACAGGATGTTTTAAGAGAAAAAAAGGTTACCACTTTCTTTTCACATAGCAAAGGCTACCAAATAAGCTTCCCTTGTCTCTCTGTGACACAGACAAGTATTAATACATCAACCAAGAAGGCTGAAGGAGTATCTATTCACTTTAGTGTATCTGTGTTGCCTGGGACTACAGTATGGCCCTGAGTAAGTCAACTAAGCCAAGTAGAGAAAGTTCATAAAGAATAGATTTGTCTTGAGCTTGAAACTCCATTCAATGGATCCCTGTTTGGTGATAGTGATAGACTTTGCTCTCTGTTTTGCATCTTAGTATGAGCAGTGTCCTTTTCTGGCACATGGGAAAAGAAGAATGGAGGTGAGCTAAGTGATCTAGTCTATGCCAATAGTGTGGGGAGAGTGAATACACCCATGACCTACAGCCTGTGGCCCCCAAGCAGCCTAAGAGGCAGGTCAGAGCACACAATTCTGAGAGTAAGGAGTGGATAGTACTGCAAGTCCACATTGTGTCCTATCCCAGTATTAACAATTAAGTTACATACCTGGAAAAGGAAGGCATTTCCAGTATGACAGTATAGACACAGCCAAAACTAACATATAGGGTAAAGCATTACCATTTCAAACTGCAGGTGAGATCAAGGCTTATACAGAATTCTGGATGGACTAAAGAAAGAAAAAGATCATAGAATCATAGAATGGTAAGGTTGGAAGGNCCAACACTTCCATGTCCTTCCTGTGCTGGGGGCTCCACAACTGCACACAGTACTCCAGGTGGGGTCTGACGAAAGCAGAGTAAAGGGGCAGAATCCCCTCCCTTCCCTGCTGCCCACACTGCTCTTGCGTACAGAAAGCAGGATGAGGAGGATTCAACAAAAGTGATTTAACAAAGAGGAAAATTAGAGGTATAACATTATTTCTAAGCTATTTAGATAGCAAACAGCAGGGAAAAGATTCTACCCTCTGATGGATTTCTGAATTAGCTTCCCTATCATTGCATTATCTGTTCGTGGAATAAAATTGTTACCAAGCAAAACAAAACAATCAAACCAAAGCAACAAACAAAGAAGAAGAAAAAAAAAAAGGAAGAGGATCATCAGCATTTACAAGATGATCTAAACACATCATTGTCATGTGGTTCCCCAGGGAGGTTGTGCCTGCTCTCTCCCTGGAGGTGTTCAAGGCCAGGTTGGAGGAGGCCTTGAGGTACCTGTGCTAGTGGGAGGTGTCCCTGCCTATGGCAGGGGGTTGGAACTGAATGGTCTTTGAGGTCCCTTCCAACCTTACCATTCTATGGTTCTATATCAACAACTAACTTAAAGCCTTTCTTTTTCTGTAGTGCCAAGAAAGCAGATTTGAATACAGGTAACTCACCGTGGGAGAAAGGAGATTTCTTATATGTTTCAAAATTGGTCAAGTTCATAAGAGTCACAAGCAGTTTTCTCAAGGGCTAATATCTCTCTAATGGAATTTTACTGAAGATTAATTACACTACCTTAATAATGAGAAGGTCTTAATAAGCAGTTTACCTTTGATAAATAGTATTGTTAGAAACTATCGTACTCTTGTTGTAAGATAATAAGGTTGAAGTGTCAAGTTTTAGAATGCATTTTAATCTTGATGTTACATGGTAATTAGTGGTAATTAATAATCCAGAAATAATTACCCACAAAAGACTCCGATCCCTTCTCCTTGTCTAAGAATTTTTATACAGAGTATAGATAGAATCATAGAATGGGAAGGTTGGAAGGGACCTCAAGGATCATCTACTTCCAACCCCTTACCATAGGCAGGGATACCTCCCACTAGTACAGGTCACTCAAGGCTTCGTCCAACCTGGTCTTGAACCCCTCCCGGGAGGGAGCAGCCACAACCTCCCTGGGCAACCTGTTCCACATAACAGAAAAGTTCATAAAAGTGACAAGACAGTTTCCCTTATTTTGAATTGGAATGGGGATAAAACCAGTGAGCAACAGAACGAGAAGCCACTGCCTGGGGCTCAATACAGCTCTCTGGAGAAGCAGGATCTGCAGTGAGGTCCAGAGGCAGGAGTGCCATGAGCTGAATCAGCACGCTCGCCTATTTGAGGGCTGTGGTTTCATTAAGTACCTCCACATCTACAATGTAGCTGAGCTGCTGACTCCTGGCATGGGCAGAAAACCATTCTTGATGTGCAGGCTGTTTCACAGATTCTCAGCTTCTTCCTAAGATAGATATATCTGCCTTTCTGGAAGGGACAGTGGATCACCTTTCAGCACAGTCTTGGGCACATAAGATCACTGTAAAGGCAAACAGCTGTTGTTTAGTGCTCTGTGGCGGCTCACTTGCTTACCGAGTGTGGGTGTGCTGCTTTGAGGCTAATTGGAAGATTTTAATGGAGAAAATTATACTGTAGGCTGTGAAAAGGAAACAGTGGTGATGTCTACTTCACTCATAGGCTCGCTGAGATGTATAAGAACAAAACCACAAAACAGATAAGGCTCTTGGGCTTGGAGAGTCTCGGGCTCTCTAGTTTTTTGCCTTCTCCTCTCTACTGAGTGTCTTATCTATGTTTTGTGTTCTTGCTCTTATACATCTCAGCAAGCCTATGAGTGAAGTAGACATCACCACTGTTTCCTTTTCACAGCCTATAATATAATTGTCTCCATTAAAGTATTCCAATTAGCCTAAAATCAGCACAGTGGGCTTTAGGAGATACATGAACTCTTTCACTAGGACAATCCTAGTTTTCCCAAGAGCAGCCCTGAAGGTACTCCTGCAGCACATAATGTGGAGAGAAGATGAATGTGGTCCTAGTTCTGATCTTGGATTTGCTTCTGTACCACTCCACAAGTGCAGACGTAATGACATTACTGAACCGTTTGCAGCTCAGACAAAAATCCAAATGGAGGTTGGATTTGGAGAGAAGCGATGAAATTGGAAGTCTGGAACTGGGTTGAGTTTGTCCATTCTTTATTCAACCTTGCACCTCATTGCCTAGTAGCATTTTAACAATTTTTTGGACATGCTCCCACTTGAAGTGCATAATCTATGTATCTTTTTTTAACAAAAAAAACCCCAAACAAACAACAGCAAAAAAAAAAAATTGAACAAGAGAATCCATTATCCTCTATCAGTATGAAACAAAAGCAGTTCCCCTCATCACAGGAACACCAGGATTCTTGTGCACTTCATAAAGCAGGTAGTCACTTATTGCAGCAATATAATATGTCTTAAATATTAAGCAAGTGAAAAAAAAAAATCCATCACAGTGTAATTAAATATGTTAATTCCCCTCACTGTCCCAAAGGGTTTGATCGTGACTCTTAACTGGGCAAATTTCATTTACTTTATTTAAAAGCAGTGCAGCATAATCAATGTTAAATTTCCTGATTAACCATAAAAGCCCTGTTTGTGTAAGTGATCCCTGGCATTTTAATAGGTTTTGATGGAACTACAGTGTGTAAGCAGCATTTATTAATACCATAGGACTGGAAGCGTAGTGCGATATGGATAGAACTCATTCCTGTTTTGTGTGAATGTTAATATCCTGTGTAGGTGAACTTGCACCTCCTTTCACATATATTTTAGCTCAAGGCAGCAAGTGAAATTTAAAGCCTAACAACAAATAGTAGCGTGGCAGAAAAGAAATTTTGATTTATGAGGAATCAAAGCAGAAATTTCTCTGATTAAGACTGCGGATAAATAATTGCACATTTTAAAAGCTAAACTGTGCAACAAAGATAAGATAGTGAACATAAAAAGAAGTAAACAATATTATAGTTCCACTAAATATGTGCATAGGGTAACTAAGGCAAAGAGTTCCCTAAATCTTTGGGATTTATGGACAACCAAGACAATTCACTTTGTAGGTGGAGGGTCACAAAACAGCAGTTTCAATAACAACATTTTATTTTAAAAGCTTGCTAGTTTTTTTTTTTTCTTTAATGCTGCTGTTGTGATACATTCTGTGTGGCATGACTGAACTATAATAGCTGATGTTGCTGTAAGAGTCGTTTTGCAGCTTGTTTGGGATGACCTGCATAACTCACAAGTGGTGTACTGGCAATAAAACCTTTACAGCACTCTACACAATTACTGATTCTAACCATATGTTGATGCACAGACTTTTGTATATCCTTCACAGCCTTATGCCATTGCAGATAAATTACTTAAACAAAAGGTTTCGTTGTTATCAATCCTGTTTCCATTCTCATGGCAAAAATGATCTCAGGAAGATAAGGCATTAAAAGTGCTGACCTAAAGCTAAGCTTGTGGAAACACTGAGGAGCAAGGATCCTTGGTTGTTCATTCTTGCCATGGAAGTGACTTCAGGAAGAAAACTCACCTTCCCCAGAAATGTAATCTTCAGTGGGACAAAGCAGTTGCAACCTCATCAACTTCAGCCTGGAGAAGAGAAGGCTTTGAGGAGACCTTAGAGTAGCCTTCCAGTATCTGAAGGGGGTCTACAGGAAGGCTGGGGAGGGACTACTGACAAGGTCTTGCAATGACAGGACAAGGGGCAATGGGTTTAAACTGGCAGAGGGGAGATTTAGACTGGATGTTAGGAGGAAGTTGTTTGCAGTGAGGGTGGTGAGACACTGGCACAGGTGGCCCAGGGAGGTTGTGGCTGCTCCCTCCCCGGAGGTGTTCAAGGCCAGGTTGGATGAGGCCTTGAGTGAGCTGTACTAGTGAGAGGTGTCCCTGCCTATGGCAGGGGGTTGGAACTAGATGATCCTTGAGGTCCCTGCCAACCTTCCCATTCTATGATCTATGATTGTATGATCTTGTCCATCACAGCACTCCACAGCATTTGTCACTATTCACAGTTGAAAATTGTGGAGAAAATGCAGATCAAACAACTGCTGTTTGTTTCTTTCAAAATAAGGTATGTTAGTTCATCACAACTGAAATTACTTTGGGAAAATGCAAGCCTCCATGTAACTGTACCAATGTCTAGTCTGGTAAGGACACTGATGTATATGTGGGGAAACTGAAGTCCATTAACTGTAAGAGTTTACAACATGGTGGTTTTGTTCTTTTCTTTGTTGGTGAAAAGTGACCTGAGGTTTTGGGAGGATTTCAATATGAAGCAATGAAGTTTCTTAAACCATTAAGACTTACATGTGATAAGGAATTTATATTTTCTTTTTCTAGTAATCTCAAATTTTCCTGAGAGGAACTGGTTAGTGAGGGTACAGTTCTCACAGTGAGGGATTTCTTTGCCAGTAGCATGACCATCATGATGATTGTGATGGTTTGGGAGTTCCCCACCCCCCCACACACTTTGTAAAATGACCCAGACTAGAACTCAGCCAGCTGGAAGTTAAGGACTGAAGCTATATTTACACCTCAGCACAATATGCAAGCAGAGATATACACTTTATACAGGAATATTTACAGAAATATACAAGGTAAAAGGAATACAGAAACACAACTCCCCTCCCAGAAATCAGAGACCCCAGGAGGGGCTCCCAACCACCCTTCCACCCTCTCCCCACTCCTATACCTTACCCTAAGGTTTGCCTTACGTGCAAGGAGAATTTTGGAGGATCAGCCAGGGGGGTTAGAAGAGAAAGTGGTTAGTGAAGTTACTCAGCAGAGAGGAGAAGCCAGAAGCAAGACTGCCCGAGATGCTGTGCCCCAGAGACACTGACTCCCAGCCCGAGACACTGACTTATCTTTTGTTCTGTGTTCTTAGTCTTAAACACCTCAGCAAGCCTATGAGTGAAATAGACATCACCATTGTTTCTTTTCACAGCCTATACTATAATTTTCTTTATTAAAATATTCCAATAAGCTCAAACCAGCACAATGGTAAATCTCCTTATAAGTAGATGCATCTTTAATTAGAAGCAAATATGTGAAGGAAATACCTGTTTCTGGAGCACTTAAAAGAGCTCATTTCAACATTCTTATGTTCCTATCACAAAGCATGTCATAGCACAGCTTTGTCACTTGTTACTCACCCCATACTTAATGAGGTAGACAGAGGGACATAGTAACAACAGCTTTCATCAAGGTTATCATGAAAAGTAAGGGAAAGGAAACAGGAGTAGATTAATTGTGCATCTGTTGGCACACTGCAGTTCCAAAGTCAGTGTGCCTTTTATCTAGTACAAATACTGATAGAAGAGCATATATCATTGCTAAAGGGAAAAAAAGAGATAATTTGGAGACCTGGAAAGCAATGGTAACCAAGACTAGAGCTAGGGACCTTTTTTATATCCTAGTCTTCTTGATTAAAGTGTCTGTGGCTAGGCTAGTGATCCTTCCTGCCCTATTGTTTAGACCTTCTTTAGATTGTATAATTTAAAAGTCAGTGTGTGTTCTAAGTAAAAGATGCCCAAATGTACCTTCGACTCATGTTTTGCTTTTTCTGCTAATATGCTATGAGTAGTGTTTGTGTACTACTGAATTGTGTTTTTCATGAAAATTCAAGTGCTAAGGAACTGAACTCCCTTGGAGTCCTGGTGGATAGCATGGGCCAGCAAAGTGCCCT
>VWYK01014898.1:0-11788 GCA_013399775.1 Semnornis frantzii | reverse complement strand
AATGCAGTACTCAAGATGGGTCATCAGATTTTAAAAGCTACCTCCAGGCTGGTTCTACCCAGCAAGGTCGGGCTCCTCTCAAATCCACTGTAGGTCTCAGAACCCACCCTAGTCTGACTGCCACCTGCACAATGTCACACAGCAGCTGGTCACCATCACTGGAACCCAATGAGCAGCAGCCAGCTCAGGGCCACTACTGCTGAAATCATCCATCCCAGAAGTGTGCCACAAAGGCATCTGAAGAGCTGCACTCTGAGGTCCAGCAGGACACAGCAGTTAGTTGCCTTGCCATATGAGAACTAATCTGTGTCCCCACTAGCTGTGCCTCTGGAGGCAGTGTTTGTGCAGCACCAAACTCAAGCTGATGAACCAGGCCAGATCCAACCCTGCTGGCTACTAGGGGGGAGGCAAGAAGTCTTCCAGATAAAGGAACCCCAGAGCTGACATGGCCAAGTAAAACTTGGTCTTCTTTCCAGGTTGACAGTCACAACTGCTGCTGCTTCTTCAGTTCTCCTGGTGATCCTACTCTATCCACATATTATAAATCACTTCCTACCTTTTTTAAGAACTATGAAGTTTTTATTAAACTTCACTAAGTAGACTACTTTCTTACTACCAGCTGGGTCATGCTGCAGCTATTTGTACTTTTCTATCTAGCTCTACACTTACATTTCAGTGCTAAAACCCCCTTTTAATTTTATTTTCCAACATCTACCTCTGCTTAACTTCTTGAAACCCTTTCTTCATATCCTTTTGGTTTGTTTCTTTCTGGATCAACATCTCCTTTCCATTTGCTCCCCTAAATTCTTCATCACCCAGCATTTCGGATAGTTTCTGTAACGAGTCTGGATTATTTTTCCTCAAAGCACTTGATTACAAAAGTTTTTCCTGTCTAGAAGCAGAACCCACACACATTTGGCGTCTCTGATTCAAAGGAACTCCATACTTGGACATTAACATGTCCAAATCACCTTAACCCTAACTGCTAGAAACTCTCGTCCTCTGCCCCTTTTTTTTGCTGAACGCTGTCACAGCAATTTACTGTTATTCACTCTGAAATTCCCAGCGGCACTGAAAAGAAACATGGTGACTGCATTTTTTAATCGTTCCCATTACAAACAGCACAAAACTCATACCTTCAGCTGAATTTCTGCAGATGCTATTTTCTCTGCTGCAGCAAGCTCATAGAGATGCTTGTAGTCAATGGGTTTATACTTCTGGTTGTAAAGGCCATTTCTTATGGGAACCACCAGGTTTTCTAGTCACACAAAAACACAAAGTCATTTCAAATTCTGGAGACATACTTAAAGTGTGAGTTGATAAAGTAAAAGCATTACAGGTAGAAATTAGAAACAGCATATTTTTAAACAATCAGAGTTTCCATAACAAAGAGACTGTTGGTGAACAGGGATTTAGAACAAACATTAAGATGTCAGAAGTTATATATTAATCATTTGTCTATTTACAAATGGTTTATTAAAAAGGTTTGTTTTTAATCACAGAACCAGTCAGAGTTGGAAGGGACCTCAAGGATCATTTAGTTCCAACTCCTCTGCCATGGGCAGGGACACCTCACACTAGATCAGGTTGCTCAGAGCCACATCCAGCCTAGCCTTAAAAACCTCCAGGGATGAGGCTTCCACCACCTCCCTGAGCAACCTGTTCCAGTGTCTCACCATCCTGATGCTGAAGAACTTCTTCCTAACATCTCATCTAAATCTCCCCTCCTCTAGCTTGGATCCATTCCTTCACAGTCCTATCACTACATGACACCCTAAAAAGTCCCTCCCCAGCTTTCCTGTAGGCCCCCTTCAGATACCGGAAGGCCACAATAAGGTCTCCTCAGTGCCTTTTCTTCTCCAGACTGAACAATCCCAACTTTCTCAGACTGTCCTCATAAGAAGGGTGCTCCAGCCCTCTGATCATCCTTTATATATGAACCCTTGTATATGAACTTAAAGAATAATTCACTTCAAATTGGGTTTACTGGAATTCCGCTAAGTTCTCCACCCATAAGAACAGCACCATTCCTCCACTAAACTTCTGTGGGCCCTGGGAAAGCAATGTACATCATTACAAGAGAAAAAGGCACTAAATTGGAAGGAAAAGATCACAGTTGGCCCCTGTTGCATGCAGTATGGATTATAACACCACTTCCTGCAGTCCTATTATCAGCACTTCAAAGAGTGTTGCCCAAAACAGCCCAGAGGAAGTTCTGCTGAAGAAGCAGGTGAAGTCCAAGATGACACCAAGCTGTTCTTGCACCACACATACTGAAGATACTTCCCAACGACCCCTTTGATAAGTTTCACTGGGGGACTGCCATATTCCTTGCTCCAGCACTCTGGCCTTCAAAAGCTGTTTTGAAGTTGGGTGTCTGTTATTGTTGCCCTGCTCTAACAGTTTTAGCCAAAGCAGAGCCATCTGATCTTCACAAAATTCCTTTCTTTGAATATTTGGCAGGCCAGCTGCACAGATCTTCATTTAACACCAGTATCTGCTGACTGAAGATGACCACGGTCCTAAAGCTGTGAAACAGACTTGCCTTCCTGTCCCACAGCAAGCTGGGCAGTTATCCCACATACTCAAACAACACTTACCTCAAGTTTACCCTGGTGTCCTCCTCTAAGCTTACACTCCCATTCTTAGAATCCACTGCCTTTATTTCTCTTCCTCCTCACCAATTTCCTAAGCGTGGCTAATGTCAGCATTTCCTGGTCACTTAAAACATATTATGTATACACCTAACACTGGTTGAGACAAGAACTGAGTGTCCAGATCAGAATCACAGAATCAGCCAGGGCTGGAAGGGACTACAAGGATCATCCAGTTCTAACCTCCCTGCCACGGGCAGGGACACTTCACACTAGATCGGGCTGTCTGGAACCTCATCCAGCCTGGCCTTAAACACCTCCAGGCATGAGGCTTCAACCACCTCCCTGGGCAACTCATTCCAGTGTCTCACCACCCTCATGGTGAAGAACCTCTTCCTAACAACCAGTCTGAATGTATCCATTTCTAGCTTTGTTCCATTCTCCCTAGTCCTATCACTACCTGACAAGAACATACAAGCCAAGATACAAACCCTGTCCCAACCCAGCTGTCCGCACAACAAGGCAGAGACACTCTCAAAGCACCCTGGATGCAGCATCGTCCAATACTGACAGGTTCTCCTGGCTCCTTACCCCAAGTCAGTCTCCCACCAACACAGAACAGCATCTTTCCTCCCCCCTCCCATCATGATCCACAGTTTCCACGAGCAGTTTCACTCCCTGAACTCGAGAGGATACACCACCTACACAGAGGAAGGCGTTCTCCTTTCCTCCTGCTTCTCAGCCCTGCTTTCTTCGCTGCTAATCTTCTCAACACTCCAATTATTCCACCAACTCAGTGTTGTGCTAACTAGATTACAGCTTTGATCTTACATTATGACTTTTTTATTCTCTATATACCTTAGACAAAAAAAAAAAGTCCCATAGTTTGATCCATTAACTTCTTCCCTTGTATCTCTCCTATGAGATTAGCAGGAATAATCTCCTTTCTCCCAGTTTTCAGGTCTTTAGGTGGCTTTGTTCATCTGTGGGCTTTTATTCACATCAATCTATAATTCTCACCCCTAAATCATTGAGATTTTATGTAAGATTTTTTTTTCTCTCTCTCACACAATGCTTACAGCATTGTCCAGCAGAGGTCTGTGTTGGTTTGAGGCTAATTGGAATATTTTGATGAAAAAAAGAGAGATTATAGGCTGTGAAAAGAAAACAGTGGTGATGTCTACTTCACTCATAAGCTTGCTGAGATGTATAAAAACAAGGACACAAACACAGATAACACAGAAACTCCCTCTCTGTCAGAGTCAGTGTCTGTGTTTTCTCCCTGGGCTTTTGCTGCTGTGTAACCCAGCTAATCAGTCTGCTTCTAACCCCCCTTGCCAATCCTCCAAACTCACCTTGCACGTAAGGCAGATTCTGGGATAAAGTAGAGGGGTGGAAAGAAGGTGGAAGGTGGTTGGGTGCCCTTCCTGGGGACTCTGATTTCTGGGAGAGGTACTGTGTTTCTCTATTACCTTTAACTTGTATATTTCTGTATAAAGCTGTACGTATTTTGCAACATATTGTAAATATCAGCTTGAATATTGTGCTAAGCTGTGAATGTAAAGCTTCATTCCTTAACTTCCAGCTGTCTGACTCTAGTCTGGGTGATTTTCATGAAGTGGGGGGGGCAGGTAACTCCCAAACCATCACAAGTTCATAGAACATCATTCCACATTCAAAGCAGTAAAAGTTCTGTCACCAAGCCCTCTGAAAAGTCCCTCATTCACTCATTCCTCCTAAGCCTATTACTCCTGGCATTTCTGTTCCCAAAGGTTTGCAATCACCCTCAGCCTGCTAGAAGACATTTAGTGTCCACACACACCAGCAGCAGGGCACAGCAAGAGCTTCAGAGCAACTCCAGAAGGTTGCTCATTCAGGCAAGTGCCTGGAGGCACATGGCTTTGGAAGCTGTGATTCCCATCAGACCCCATCTGGAGTACTGTGCACAGTTCTGGAGCCCCCAGTACAGGAAGGGCATGGAAGTGTTGGAGCGGGTCCAGAGGAGGGCCACGAAGATGATCAGAGGGCTGCAGCAGCTCTCCTACGAGGACAGGCTACAAGAGTTGGGGCTCTGCAGCCTGGAGAAGAGAAGGCTTTGAGGAGACTTTATAGGAGTCTTCCAGTATCTGAAGGCGGCTACAGGAAGGCTGGGGAGGGACTATTGACAAGGACTGGGAATGACAGGACAAGGGGCAATGGGTTTGAAATGGCAGAGGGGAGATTTAGACTGGATGTTAGGAGGAAGTTGTTTGCAGTGAGGATGGTGAGACACTGGAACAGGTTGCCCAGGGAGGTTGTGGCTGCTTCCTCCCTGGAGGTGTTCAAGGCCAGGTTGGACGAGGCCTTGAGTGACCTGTGCTAGTGGGAGGTGTCCCTGCCTATGGCAGGAGGTTGGAACTAGATGATCCTTGAGGTCCCTTCCAACCTTACCATTCTATGATTCTATGGTGTTCCAACATCAGAGATCCTCAGGTAATTCCAGGATAGCACACTATGGTGCAGCTAAGTGTAAGAACGAAGGTGGGGACACTGTCACCTTCCAGGGGAGACAGAGGTCTCACTGCCTCCCTACAGCGTCTCTGTGCCTAGTGTCAATGATTTTGGAAGCATTCCTACAGGCATGTCAATGCATGCATTGGCAAGGTCCTCAGGCTGCAGTCAGTTTTTAACCTTGGCACATGGTTTACAACTCCTGATCTGAAGCAGTCGTTCAACCACCTCACTAGCATGGAACTCTCCCACCACTTTTTCTAAGCTGTGGCAGAGACATCCAGGGCTAGAAAGGTACACACCCACACAATTGAAATTTACCAGATCAGCTCAGATGGCTTGGAAGTAAGATGAAGCTGTATTTACAGCAGAGGAAAATTTACAAGCATATAGACACAATATATTTACAGGTATTTATGAGTATATACAAATTAGAAATAATACAAAAATCCAAACTCCCTCCCAGACAAAGAAACTGCCCAGAAGGGGCTCAAAGTCTCTCTCTCTTCCTTCCCAAAAACCAAAACAACCAGCAAAGCTTACTTGTTATTTGGTTAGCCAAGGTCAGTGGAAGGTATTAGAGCAGAGCAAAGGGGAAGCATTCCAAAGAGGGACAAATTATTTACATTTTGTTTTCTTATCCCTTTCATCAAACCAATGAATGATACAGACTTCGCCATTATTTTATTTTCACAACCAACGATCTAATTTGTCTTACTAAAATATTCCAGTTAGCCTCAAACCAGCACAGGTACTCAAAACTGCAACAGCCTGACCAGTTTTCTTTGGTCTATGTGTCAGCATTGTCATCTCCTTCAGGTACTCGAAGAAATTGCAGTTTGGTGTCCCTATGTGACTGCTTCTCTAAGCCAGCTTTATTCCTCAATACAGCGGAGTAAGGATGAGAGACACGATCAAAAAACAAATCCGTGTAATCTTCTTTGTACCCTTTCCTTCTCACAACACAAAAGAGGGTTGACAACAAAAAACATGGAAAGAGGATGAAAAATGTGGAAGTGTAAACTGATGGACGTGAAATAATAACAAACAGGGCACAGGAAACAATTGGGAAGAGAGAAAGAATCATCCTGCTAAGTGAGAAGATGGAAAGAAGGAGGAATGCTATCAAATAACAGGGAGAGGCACTGTTTTTCTTTGGCTGGGGTGTTTTCATCTCTTCTAACCACATGAAAAAGTATCAGAGAACTGCAATTAAGCAGAAAGAATTAATTTACTTAACAAGGCTAAACTCGGTGGTACCTAGGTTAAAAATAAAAGGTTCTTACTAGGTTAGGTTTCTAAACAACAACAAAAGCTTGCAGAAATGTTTAGAAGCCTTAGAGATGCCTCTGAAAGTCCCAAGTTTAATTTAGCAACATAATCTGGTCCTTTCTATACTCTCCAAGCTTTACATGAAACATAAGCATACATAGCTACACAGAGAGCTAATGGAAGAGCAAGCAAGAACCTGAGGCACTTCCTCAGGTAACTCAGCTTCACCAACTTCATGTCCTTCATGTCTAACAGAATGAGTTAACAGAGGTTCCCTTTCCAAACCTCTAAACCCAAAGAATTAAATTTTGTCTTTGCTTTCAATATGGTTTTGCCTTTAACTTGTACATCTGCACTATCTGAATCTCTACTAACAGTTCTGTTTCTACTATGAGGACTTAATGCTGAGCAATTTTCTGAAGTCAATATGGTTTGTCCATGTGAACTCCAAATTCAGGGACCTGGCGTACAGCATGCAAGCTTTGCATTTAATAAATAATATACTGGATGAGTCTTATAAAAGTAATACTCTTTATACAAATATATGTTCATGTACACACCCAAATATATACAGACATGAATAAAAAAAGACAAGATATGAGACTATGTGCTTTTAAAACACCTTTTCCATGATTTTCTATAATAAATACTAGCTAAAGCCTTAGGCAGTGATAACAGTAAATGAAAATATTTGGCCTTTTGCCCCAGGACTGTAAAGCTTTAGCACACAGATCCTCAGTAACTTCACACAAGGGAGGAAGCTTAAAGGATAAGGAATGGGCTTTGTCTTTCCAACATCTTTTTTAGGTTCCTTTCATAGTGAAACTGGCCACTAGCAGAAAGATCACTTCCACCCCAATATTAGGTACACATTGGCTGGAAGCAGTGCATCTGACATGGTTGGGCAAGGGATCCCATATCAAATGCTAGGGTAAATCCTTCAAAGCTCTTCCATGATCACACCTCCTTCAGGTCCGCCCTAAGGACTGTTGTGTGCCACATGCCCACAGAAGGTCTGGCAACATGACTAGATCATGCCTCAGTGTGGAAGGATTGTTTCAAGTCGCCCCCCCTAGGGCGGTCCCCAGTATGAGTGGGCATTAAGGGCTGGAGAGCAGCCCAGCAGAGAAAAGTTGAAGGTGCTGGGGGTTGAAAAGCTGGAGATGAGCCAGCACTGCGTACTCCCAGCCCTGATCCACAGCAGCATAGGCAGGAGCTGGAGGAAGGGGATTCTGCCTTGTGGTTCGCTCTGCTGAGATTCCCATCTGTAGTGCTGGGGCCAGCTCTGGAGTCCTCAGCACAGGAGAGACAAGGACCTGTTAGAGTGGGGCCAGAGGAGGCCAGGAAGATGATCACCTCTCCTATGAAGACAGGCTGAGGCAGCTGGGCTTCTTTAGTGTGGAGAAGGCCACAGGAAAACCTTACTGGAGACTCTCAATAAATAAAGGGGCTTTTATAAGAAAAATAGAGAAAGATGCTTGAGCAGGGCCTGTTGTGACAGGAGAAGGGGTGATGGTTTGAACTGAAAGAGGGAGATTCAGACTGGAGGGACAGAAGAAATGTTTGACACTGAGGGTGGTGAGAGCCAGGCCCAGGTTGCTCAGAGAAGTGGTTGCTGTCCCATCCCAGAACCATTCCAGGTCAGCTTTCCTGTGGCTCTGAGCAACCTGCCCTAACTGCAGAAGTCTCTGCTGACTGCAGGAGAGTTGAACCAGATGAGCTTTGAAGGTCCCTTCAACCAGTCTGTGATTCCATGACCAGGATGCTGTAGTACAGTGAGTATTTTATAAGTAGTTTTATTCTAGACTCTGATAAGGCAATCAGAACAGGACAGCATACGTACCTACATCATTCATCCTATGAGCAGCAGAGAATGTGCCGTGGGCTGGGTCACTCATTTTTATTTTTTTCATGTGTTTTTGATACCTGTTGAGGAACAAACAGATGTTTTGAGAATGCCAACACTGTGGCTGCAACCTAAAAAGCACACTCAAAAAAAAGTCAGTGCTGTTTTCTGAGGGGAGCAGACTCAATAAATTTACCCTTTACAGTGAGGGTGGTGAGACATTGGAACAGGCTGTTCAGGGAGGTTGTGGATGCTCCCTCCCTGGAGATGTTCAAGGTCAGGTTGGACAAGGCCTTGAGTGACCTGTACTAGTGGGAGGTGTCCCTGCCTATGGCAGAGGGTTTGAACTGGGTGATCCTTGACATCCCTTCCAACCTTACCATTCTATGATTCTAAATGTAATGGAACAGGAATTCTATGAGTTCATCTTTCACTTCAAGAGGTGCCTCACATGTCTCTTATCATTTAGCAGCTAAAAAAACCCCAAATAAATTATCTCCTTAATGAATCTTTAGTGCTGCCCTCCCCCAGATCATCCATTTGCTTTGTGCTTTCCAAAATACAACCACCCTACTGACCTTGATGTAAGGGAAATCTTTGAAGGGTTCTTAGCTTTTTAGAAATTAAGCCTGAAAAGGTAACTCTTTTCTTAACTGTAGAGACCCCCTTTAGGAGTCTCTGTATTAATACTTGTCAGCTCCAGTCAGCAGTTTCAGAGAATGGCTTAGTTCCTGATGAGCAGCTATGGCAGGCAGCACACATCAGGTATTCACATCACCTTGGGATAAACCTGACATTAAGATGCAGTAAGGTCTGCAAGGGAGTGAAAAACCTGTCTTAAAAACCTTACTTTCACCTCAGCTAAGCATGCATTGGGCACCAGCACAGGTTTTGCATACAAGAGCAGCAGTAGAGATGACAAAGAGGTGTTTCAGCTGAATCATGCCAGGAGAAGAATGTCATCTTCAAACAGCCTCCCCACAAACCCTCTCCCTCAAGTCCAGCTCCATCCATCCCAAAGTTTCCCGGACACAAAATTCCATCCACTTTGTCACACCTGTGATGTTTGCCTGACCCCACAGGAAAGAACAACACAGTAAATAGCAGATCAGCAAAGCCTGCTAACTTGTGCATTGTGATTTCTCCGCTGTTCCAGTGAGCTGAACCATTTATCCATACAAATTCCAAGGATGAAACAATGCAACAAGGAAGAGAGAAGAGCATCAGAAGCAACTGCTCTGACTGCTACTGTCAAATAAAAATGCGAGACTGCAACCCAAGAGATTTAGCACTGTGCTTTCCTGGGAGCTATGTTTCTTCATGACAACATCTGCATTGCAGAATCATCAAAAACAGCCAAAGTGTGAAAATGTGACCCAGATGGACAACAGTTTCATGAATGAGCTTCTGCAGCTACCATGAACAAAGTCAGTGCAGCTGCCATTGCAGCCACACCAGCACACAGACATCCTTACACGCTCCTGGTTCCTCAAGCTCAAAGGTGGTTTGATGTTCATTCTGTACATGCTCACTATGCAAGTTACAAGGCAAAGAGAATTCATGGCCAGCAGGCCTTGTACAGTCAATATCCCATGACTAAAGCAGGAAGAAAACAGTGAGCACTCACTGATAAAGTGGGACACTTCTCAGTGCTGCTTCACACAGACTCTCCAGTTTGATTTAGCAATGCTCTGAAGCTGCCCTTTGCACTAACCATAGAATCACAGAATTATCAGGGCTGGAAGGGTCCTCAAGGATCACCCAGTTCCAAAACCCCCTGCCATGGGCAGGGACACTTCACACTAGATCAGGCTCTCCAGAGTTGCATCCAGCCTGGCCTTAAAAATCTCCAGGGATGGAGCTTCCACCATCTCCCCAGGCAACTTGTTCCAGCATTTCACCACCCTTGTGCTGAAGAACTTCTTCCCTTCTTCCAGTCTGAATCTACCCACTTCTAGTTCTGCTTCATTCCTCCTAGTCCTATCACTACCTGACATCTTAAAAAGTCTCTCACCAGCTTTCTTGTAGGCCCACATAGTCTAAATATCAGCCACCTTCCCCTCCAGAATGGCCAGTCATTTAATAAAGAAGCCTCCTCAAATTAGTTCTGAAAGTAACTGACAATAGCAGCTGATCAGAAGTTGCATTAATATCATCTGATCACAAGGACACACAAGAAGAAGAAAGTAAGGCAATGCATGAGGGAGTTCATTGCCCTCTGAAGGAATAATGTATATTTTATAGCAGCCACCTGGAAATAAATCCACAGTTCCATCCCAAAGTCTATGCACCCCTCAAAAGGCAAGGGAAAAAGAAAGGAAGAGAAAGGTGAGCACATTGGTACGGTTGATTCCATTTTCCTCTGCTTAAAGCAATTGTTTGCTTGCAGTCTGTAACTATATAACACTGCCACACTCACCTAGAGAGGCAGTTCTCCAGATGTAAAACAACTTTGGCCTGTCATGGTAATGCTTTATCTATACATCAACTTATCTACATGTCATTTCCTACCTGCAGAGATACTTCCCTTGGAGTAGACGGGTTTTAAAATCAAATTAATTACCTATGTAAAGCCTCAAGGGTAGGGATTTACCTAACAGTGCAGCATGGGATCTACTTCACTTATTTCTTCAAGATGCAAGTTCAAATGTGTGTCTCTCCAGTTTGGAGAGAAGGAGGCTGAGAGGTGACCTCATTCATGTTTATAGATAAGAAAGGTGAGCATCAGAAGGACAGAGCCAGGCTCTACTCAGTGATTTCCAATGATGGGATAAGGGGCAATGGATGCAAACTGGAGCATAGAAAGTTCCATGTGAGCATAAGGAAAAATGTTTTCACTGTGAGGGTAACAAAAGATTGGAACAGGCTGTCCAAAGAGGTTGTGGAGTCTCCTTCTCTGGAGGCATTCAAAATCTGCCTGGATGCATTCCTGTGTGACCTCCTCTAGGTGATCCTGCCCTGGCAGCGGGGGTGAACTAGATCTATCAAGGTCCCTTCCAACACCTAATGTTCAGTGGTTCTGTTGTTTCTTTCCACCCTAAAGTCAAAACATATTTTTCTATTCCTTCTTTGAAAGGTCAGTGATGCATGGGTTTGTCTCTATTTCTTGGAGGAATCACTGGAAACATTAACTGGAACAAGAAGCACTCGATTACCAACAGACAGATCTTTAAGCTATAGGTTGAACAATTTAAAGATAATTATTTTTATTCAGGTTGTTTACAAGTCACAATCACAGGAACATTCAGGTTGGAAAAGACCATTGGGATCATCAAGTGCAACCCATATCCCTACTCTACAAGGTACACCCTAAACCATATCCCCAAGTACCACAGCCCAACAACTTTTAAACACATCCAGGATTGGTGACTTCACCACCACCTCCCTGGGAAGCTCNTCCCTGGGAAGCTCATTCCAATGCCTGACCACTCTTACTGGGAAAAATGTTTCCTAATGTCCAGTCTAAACCCACCCAGTTGCAGCTTGAGGCCATTCCCTCTTGTTCTATCACCTGTGAGAAGATATCAGCAGCAGCCTCTCTGCAAGGTACTTTCAGGTAACTATAAACAGCCATGAGGTCTCCTCT
>VWYK01014896.1:3050-14294 GCA_013399775.1 Semnornis frantzii | reverse complement strand
GGGGGTGTCTCAAGTGAATCACATTTAAATTCCTTTTAAAACAGGCCTGTAACTTAAAGACCAAAATCCTGTTGAGATCTCAACAGTAATACATCACTCTTGGCACTGCCAGAGTGTCACTATCTGAATAGATCTGTTAGAGGACACTTTGTGAGATGGCTATAGAAAATGAAGTCACTGAGATGAGTTGAGGACAAAGAGCTAACACTCCTAGTAGTGGATGTGCTGTTAAGCCAGGTCACAGGTGCTCTCATGGCCCATTCCAGACATAAAAGCACTATTTGAGCACTCTGTATTTCTTATTCATTAATAAAATTTTGTCTGGGCTTACTAGAAAACTTCTCAGTTTGTGAAAGGATAAAGTCCTATGGACTTGGGCTCTCCCACTTAGCTGTAAACTGGAATTAGCAGACAAGGCTGCTTCAACGCCGCTGCGTCCCAGTGGTTCCTTTGTGTTTCGTTTGCTTGTGGGAGGAAAAAAAAAGGAAGAAGAGCAAAATGTAATTTTTCAGAAAGACTTGTTTCTTTTTCCTCTGACTGACTTACTGGCAGACACACGAGGAGAAGCGGAAAAGAACTGATTCTGAATTCTCCAGTGAGACTGTCTCTCAAGAGAGGACAGTGCATTTTCTCACTGGGTAACGGTCACTTTTAACCAACAAAATTAACCTTAAAAGATGTTGTTTGACAGAATGGGTGTTGCAGTGAAGACCCTTGGCCTGTGCTTAGCCCTTGGGGAGGGAAGGAATGCTAATGCTAACGTGGAGACACCCAGAATCAACTCTTGCCTGTGATTCCCATGTTTTTGTGAAGTGGACATTTTTGTTTTGCATATTCTGTGTTATTTTCTCCTTTTTCCTGTTTCTGAGTAAAATGCTGTGATTTTGCAGCCCCCAACAATGTGCTTTTCATTTTGTGAATAATTTCTATAAGAAAGAACTCAAGTTCCTTCAGTTCCTTCAGTGAGAGCATGATCGTGATGGCTGCAGTTCTCATGGCTAATCAACCAAACATGTTGGGCTCTCAACATAGGCAGCCTTGGACATCGTGAAAACAAACTGGGAAATGTCAGATTGTGATATAATCCAACCACGTGTTGAATCACTTGGCTGTGGGTATCACAGCTTTATAGTGGTTATAAGGGACCTCTGGGAGTCGTCTAGTAACAGAATCACAGAATGTTAGAGGTTGGAATAGACCTTTAAAGATCCAGTCCAATCCCCCTGCCAGAGCAGGATCACCTCTAGCAGATCCCACAGGAATGCCTCCAGGCGGGTCTTGAGTATCTCCAGAGAGGGAGACTCCACAATCTCCCTGAGCAGCCTGTTCCAGTGTTCTGTCACCTTCACAGGGAAAAAAAATCTTCCTTATGTTTCCACGGAACTTCTTATGCCTCAACTTCCACCTATTGCCCCTTGTCCTGTCATTGGGCATCACCAAGAACAGCCTAGCTCTATCCTCTTGGCAGTCACTCTTTACATATTTATAAACATGAATGAGGTCACCTCTCAATCTCCTCCAAACTAAAGAGACGCACCTCCCTCAGTTGCGCCTCTCCTCACTCTGACTCCACTTACTGCTAAGCTAACGAGTCTCTCCCAGCTTCATATTCTCTCCAAATGTTAAAAGCACACTTTCTATTCCATTATCCAAGTTGTTAATGAAAATACTGGATAGCCCCAGACCCAGGAAAGAACCTGAAACTCCCCTGATTACACCTTCCCTTTTAGTAACAATCCAATTATCACTAATCTCCAAGTCTTCCTTCTCATCTAGTTATACACCAATGCTGCCATATGGAAATACTCTGCTAGTTTGCTGTGAGAATACTTTATGAAAGCATGTAAGAAGTCAGGATATCACAGAATCCCAGCATAGTGGGCATCTCTTAGCTTTTCCTTATTACAGGGATGCTCCAGGCCCCTCAGCATCTTTGTAGCCTCCTCTGGACTCTCTCCAGCAGTTCCATTTCTCTCTCTTGAACTGGAGAACCCAGAACCGGACTCAGCAGGGCAGGGCAGACACTTGTAACCATGTTGCCATTGCAGGAAGCAGTGCAAGTACTGATTAAGCACTCTGCTGATGTCAACGCTCGGGACAAGAACTGGCAGACCCCACTACACGTGGCAGCTGCCAACAAGGCAGTGAAGTGTGCAGAAGTCATCATCCCCATGCTGAGCAGCGTCAACGTTTCTGACCGGGGCGGGCGGACAGCGCTGCACCACGCAGCTCTCAATGGCCACATTGAGGTGGGTAGCTAAAGAACATGACTGATCCTTAGGTTGTTTCTTTGCTGTCGTCATTCAAATTGTTGAGCTGCCATGGCGGAGTCTAGGCTGAGCCCCTTCTCCTTGTCTCATGAATTGCAACTTGTCACATGCCTTTCAATTACTCTCCAAACTGGGCAGCAGATTGCCTACCTGCAGAAACAAGGCAGGTAGTGCCGGTGCAGAGCCAGGATGCCAGTGAGATATTTGTGCTGGCTTGGAGAGCTAGCTGTGCCACTTGCTCTGGCAAATCAAGTATCTCCTTGTCTGTGTTGAGCTTGAATGCCTGTGAAAGTAGGAGTAGCAAAATGGAAAGAAGGGGAAACTAATGGATTCTGGCTGTGCGAGATACAGTCTGCTTTTCTAATTAGTTTTCTGGAAAATCACAGGATTATAGAATCATTGTGCTTGGAAAAGACCTTTAAGATCATCGAGTCCAGCCATAAAATGTGCTTCTGTTTTTTCTACTTACCTTATACAAGAAAACCCTTCTAGTCTAATCACTGCTTCTGTAAGAAAACCCTTGTACTTCTCTAGATAATGCCCCTGTTAAGGATTTTTGTTAATGTCTTTAAGTCTAGGAGCAAGGATCCTTGTTTGCCCATTCCATCTGTGAAGATCTAGAGTTGGAATGAAAACTCTTGGACTGGAACAGTAGGCTTCTGTCCTTAAAACTTGTGCTGTAACTAAAAGAAGGAAGAGGAATAGTAGTCCCTGTAAAGCAATGAGGGTGTTTGGCCTTTAAAATACTTTGCTAGAGGAAGGAGTTAGTACTGCTTGAGTCCAAACATCATCATCTAAAGCTCTTTGGGTGGACTTCATCAGAAATGTTCATTGAATATAAGCTGTTATTAGCTGATCTCTGTGACAAAGCAGTGTGCAAAGACAAGGATCCAGCTCTTTAGTTCAGGATTTTAGGATGTTTTGCTGAAAAGAGGCAGTCGTTGAACGAGTTTTTAATTCAATTTCCTTTCTTTTTGACCGTGATTGTTCTTACATTTAATTTTGGGTACTTGACAATGGGAAAGCAGCTTTCCATCCCTTAACCGTGCTGTCTAAAATGCCACCATCATACGCAAAGCTTTCAGCCCCCTCTGTGGACAGAGATCTTGTCCTGGTTACCTGTGGCCCTCGTTGGTCTATGTCATTAATGCACACAGCTTTGAACAGTGTCTGTGTCATTCACAAATGGATTTTTTGATCAGAACTTTATTGCTAGAATGATTTGTTATCGAATTGTTGAGTGGATGATCTCCAGGGTTGGTTTACTTGCCCTTGTTGCTTCTAGATGGTGAACTTACTCTTGGCCAAAGGGGCAAACATCAATGCTTTTGACAAGAAGGACAGAAGAGCTCTTCACTGGGCAGCCTACATGGGTGAGGCTTGGGCTATTGCTTCTTCTTTTTAATGACCTGTTCACAAACCAGCAGCATGCTTTGCAACGGACATGAGCAGACCTGGCCATGCCAAGTGAGCATTGTGCTTATTCTGAAGAGGGAAGAGTTCGGCTGATTTCAATACATGCTGTCCATTCATGTCCTTGCAGCTGGTGAGACCTTGCCTGTGATTTCCTTTGTAACACAGATAATTGTGAGCTTTTTTGTGTCCCTTCCTTTCAGTCTGCTCTTTTTATCCTACTTCTTATTCCAGCCTGAGGTATATTTGGGGTGGAAAACTACTTTATGTAACGTGCAGATAAATATGATCTCAAAGTTAGCTATTTCTCTTGTTAGAAGCAGTTAGTTGATAATCCTGTTAGGAAGTGCTCCATGGGCTTTTTCTCCCTGCTTGGAGCAAATTGTTGTATTTTATTTTAGAATGGACAAGAGCAACTGATTAATCTATTCAAAACATCAGTTGTGTTAGCAAATACTGCTTGATTAAGTCATTGACCTTGTAATTCCTTTCAAGCTGAAGGAAAAATTCTTACATTGAGGCATTATAACTTAAAAATCCTAGAACAGGTGTGCCTGTGTTAGTGGCCACACTTGTTCAGGAGCTCGTTTTGGGTCTTTTTGGCCAAGCAGTCTAGTCCAGGTTATAACTTGTGAGGTGCTGTATATCCTCAGACACAAAGACTTTCTTCTGACCTGTCAGAAACTTGGTTCTACTCCTGTGACTTTTGGAAATGAGATAATAAGAGATTTGAAGCTGTGAGGAAAGCATATTGTGTGGAGTTCTGTATACACAGACAGATGGACAGGCTTTTGGCAATGAGCGTGATTTGGCTTTGAACTCCACTCCATAGAGGTGAAAGGCTTTTACACTGTGCTGTGCAGATACACACCTCTTAATTCTTTTCAGAAATATACGATATGCTTCTCAAAATATTTAGGTAACATTTAAGGCCTAAATTAGCAATGGGATTTAGGAGGCTGTATTGGTCAGAATTTAGATAATGAAGACCTGAGCATCTTACCCTGCAAACCCTGATGTGGTTTCTTGAATGCTTTAATATCTTAGGGCACTTTACAATCAGGAAACTTAGGAACTTAGGAAACTTTACAAGTTTCCTAGGTCCTGCACACAACCAGAGCTACCTCTGTCATGCAAGCTCTGTACAGCTCATATGGTGCATAATTTTTGATGATGCTTGACATAGTAATTTGTAAATCTAAGAAAAACAGCTCTGCTTCAGCATGAAGCAGTAAGGACAGTTCCTCAGGTAGGCTTTGTTCAATTTTGATTGTTAGGGCACTATCTGGGAAAGCAGACCAGATGATTTAGGACCTTCAGAGCTAGGAGGAAATAGAAGATACAGATGGGTTTCAAGCTGTATTTTGAGGTACCCGGCTCTTCCTCTGCATTTTTTAGGGAGGTCGTAATTCAGGGGTAGACATTTCACTCCTGAGGACAGATGTCCCATCGATCTGGCAGTCAGCTCTTCCTCTGACTGCTGAGGCTATTGCAGTTATTTCAGGTTGCAGGCAAAGTATGTGTCTATAGACTATGAGTTCAGCTTCTCAGACCTACATTCAGGATTTTTAGAGCTCACTTCAGGATTTTTTGCATTGTTTGCTATTGATATAGTTCTGGAGAGTCAAAAATGTGATGCAGAGATCAGTAGATTCAGTAGAAAATCTGGTATTTGCATTGGTAGGTGCCGGATCAAACTCTGTCCTGCCTTGAAATGTAGTTTTGTGTCCTCAGCGATGCTAGAAATAAGGGGATACCTTAATTTTCTTAGTGCAAGGTGGATGCCTCCATCTCTTGATGGGGCCTAGAGCTAGGATTAAGAACATTTAGGAGAATGCTTCACTTTCCCTTGTAAAACCGTGGGAGCGCTGCAGAACAGCAGTGAGAAGGGCAGTGCCTTAGCAAGAATGCTGGAAGTTGGGGATATGATGCCATGGGATAGTAAACTCATTGATTAAAAGGTCTCTGCCAACACTAAATACACTGTAATTTTGTCATGACTGTCTTTCATCTTTTGAAGGTCACCTGGAAGTTGTTGCCTTACTGATTAATCATGGTGCAGAAGTGACTTGTAGAGACAAGAAGGGTTACACCCCTCTTCATGCAGCTGCATCCAATGGGCAGATTAACGTTGTGAAACACCTCCTTAACCTGGGGGTAGAGGTATGTGGTAATGTGCTGCTCCTGACTTCCATGTCTCTCTGTATTTGGAGATAATCTTTTCTCCTTCCTTCCGGCTGCTTCTACAGACATTGGTAGAGCTCTCTACAGAAAATAGTTCCTACTTTCTGGACCACCATGTGGTTTATTGATTTTAAGGGCCAAGGAAACCTTCTGGAATAAAAAGAGTCTGATAGACAGTAAATTGCAGGCCACCTTGCTGAAGAAAGGAGGAAGTATCTGCTTTTCCTGCAGAGGAAGATGGAATAATGATCTTCCCCTTGGCTCTCAACTTATACTCGGCATGCCTTACCAGGCTGGTTAAGTTTAGGAACCTGTATTTCCTCTGTAGCTGACAGAGGGGAGGAGAAGGATTGTTTTCAGCCTGGAAAAGAACGGGGTATTTTGCAGACATCTCTTGGTGCAATATTGTCAACTCAGAGGTTCCAAGTAGCAGTGCGATGATTAGAAGAGCTTGCACCGGTTGGGCAGAGATGTCAAACAGTGATTTTCAGCTGACTTGGCCTGGTAAAATAATGTCCTAAGTCCATGTTCACAGGCTGCTGAAGGGGAATAGATGTTCCCTTTTATTATCAGTACTATGCCTTCAACTTCCACCTTTTCTGTCACTGGGGATAGGATCCTCAGGACACCTCTATTTTGTGGAAGGGAAATCACATCACCCCCAAGTCTTCTGTCCAATCTGTCTTGTCCTGTTTCACAGAACAGCAGTTGAATACTAAGCTGATCATCAAGAAGTAATCTTAATTACATCTTTATAATACTGCACTGCTCAAAGTGATTTCTTACTGAAGTGTAGATGCCTGTGTGGTTTCTCCTTCCCTTCACTCAGTGTGCACATGCAGCCCAGACAGCAACCAAGTCCTGGACTGCAGCAAGAGCAGCATGGCCAACAGAGCAAGGGAGGGGATTCTGCCCCTTTACTTTGCTCTCATCGGACCCCACCTGGAGTACTGTGTACAGTTCTGGAGCCCCCAGCACAGGAAGGACATGGAACTGTTGGAGTGGGTCCAGAGGAGGGCCATGAAGATGCTCAGAGGGCTGCAGCAGCTCTGCTATGAAGACAGGCTGAGGCAGTTGGGGCTCTTCAGCCTGGAGAGGAGAAGGCTTCCAGGAGACCTTAGAGTAGCCTTCCAGTATCTGAGAGGGGCCTACAGGAAGGCTGGGGAGTGACTATTGACAAGGTCTTGCAATGCCAAGACAAGGGGTAATGGGTTTAAACTGGCAGAGGGGATATTTAGACTGGATGTTAGAAGGAAGTTGTTTGCAGTGAGGGTGGTGAGACACTGGCACAGGTTGCCCATGGAGGTTGTGGCTGCTCCCTTCCCGGAGGGGTTCAAGGCCAGGTTGGACGAGGCCTCGAGTGCCCTGTACTAGTGGGAGGTGTCCCTGCCTATGGCAGGGAGTTGGAACTAGATAATCCTTGAGGTCCCTTCCAACCTTACCATTCTATGATTCACTCAGATACCTTCACTACCTCCCTCAAGGAAATCTGGGGAAAAAGCTCTTAAGCCTGATTCTTTTTCACAAAAATCCTGTAGTTGAGGTTTTAATATTTTGTTTGTTTGGTTTGTTTGTAATAAAGATGGTGAGCTTTCTATTTATCTGACTTTCCCGCTTACATGTAAAAGCTTTCTAGCCTATTAGGGCTTCACAATTGCCAGTAGGATAAAAAGCTAATAATAGCAAAGGTAAAGCATTCCAGATGAAGCTCTCTGGGAGTGTACTTTTGTCAATGAAATTTGCTGCTGAGCAATATGCTGTGTGACAGTCGGAGCCTCCAGCTAGTTCTGTTTGCGGTGCGTGATGCCTTATGTAAAATGGTGAGCTGGTGGCAGCTGGAACTTCAGCTGTGTCTCCTTGTCTCCTTTCAGATAGATGAGATGAACATCTATGGAAACACTGCACTGCACATTGCCTGTTACAATGGTCAGGACTCTGTTGTTAATGAGCTGATTGACTACGGTGCTAATGTAAATCAGCCCAATAATAGTGGATTCACTCCCCTGCATTTCGCTGCTGCCTCCACACACGGAGCACTGTGTCTTGAACTACTGGTGAATAATGGGGCAGATGTTAATGTTCAGGTAAAACCTTCATCTCTTCAGTCTTACTTTATCCTGTTTTGCCTACCTCAGGAGACTGGAAATTCAGAACTGAGTACAGCAGGGCTGTAAATCCTTAATGGAAGCAGAGTGATGCTGAGAATGTTGGTCATTTAAACTGTTTGGATGGGATTAATTCCCAGCAGAAGAGCTCTCTCAGTGCCTTGATAAATATAATGACAGCTTAAAATTCTAGGCCAGCCGCTCTGCTGAAGGCATGAACCACGACTGAAAATAGTCTCGGGGGCTCTGTCAAATTGTTATCTCAAGGAGCAGTGGTAAGTCAGGGAACCCTTCTCGGGTGATTTCCTTCCCTCAACGATATGGTTTTAATTAAGCCTCATTCTTAAAAAGAACAAATGAGTACTAAAGAGCAAATAAGAACTGAAGATTGTTTACTTACCTGTTTCAGGCCTGAGTTCATGAGTTCTGATTCCATTTAGGATACTTGAACGCTCTTGAGATAAATTTGACACACCTTGGTGAAGCTGGGAGGGACTTAATGTTAACCAGATAGAGGGTCCTGATGTAGGTACCAGGAGATCTGAGATTTGTCTCTGAGTTCATGTAGGATTTTGACTGCTTTGCTTTAAACTCTGCATGTTTCAGTTTCCCATCTCTAAAACTGGTCTCCTGGCATTTAACACCTCTGGCAAGTCCCTTCAGCTCAGGAAATAGTCAGTTCACTATTTAAATTATTTATGTTTTTCATTAAAATGAAATTATGGATTGTGTTTGTCAGTGAATACAAACTCCCATGCCAGTGAAGATGACATGATGTGAGTAGTGGGGCTGGTACCTTTCCCTTGCTCTTTTCCTCAGTTCCTTGGTTTCCCCAACCCGTTTCCTTCTCTAGAACCCAAAACATTGATCTCTTTTTTTCCAGGTCTTCCCTGCTTTCTAATTGCCTGTTATAGTCATCCTAGTTTTGATTGTGAGGACATTTATAATGCAGAAGCCTTCAATACAGTGGCTTTTATTCTGGCATGTATTTATAAAATGCGGATAGATACAGAGAACTATGGTTCTGTCAGAGATTGCTCCTGCTGGGATTCGTGGTTTGTTTGCTTTTTGTTGCAAGGGTCAGGGGAAATAAGGACTGAATAGGAAATGTTACTTGAAGATACTGATTACTGAGAAACTGTTTTACCTGTATGCTTGTACCTTCTGTATTTACCATCATGTGAAGACTCATCCTGTAGACTTTTGAAGCCAGTGGAGGTTTTATCTGAAGAATAGCTTTAGGATATTGAGCTGAGAGATGTAGAGCAGTGGGAAAATTTCAGCATGCTAAATGGTTGCTTTTATATTTCATTTCTGTTAGAGTAAGGATGGGAAGAGCCCACTGCACATGACAGCTGTCCACGGGAGGTTCACACGGTCGCAGACCCTCATTCAGAATGGTGAGTTCCTGTGCTTCTTTTAATTACTCTCCAAAGGATGAGACACTTCCAAGACTGCAATATTTTGTTGTTCTGACCCAGAGTGCCAGAGATCTGCTCTGAGACCTGCCTAGCTCTGACAACTCTCATTCCCGAATGTTATCACAAGTAGAGATTTTTATCATATGCCTGGATACAGCTGGGTGTTCCTCCAGCTCCTAGTGGTCCAGATGATCTGTTGTGATTCTTAACGTGTAAACGAGCATTCAAAGCTGTATTTAGGTGATGTTGTTCAGAGTTTGTTTTCAGTTTTGTTTTCATCTGCCAAGGAGACAAAACTTTCTCCAATTATTTAGAAACTGAGAAAGGAAGTTTCTAGTTGCCCTCCCTTGGGTGTCCTGGTGTTCTTAAAGCACAAACCCTGTTCTTTACCCTACACTCAGCAGCTGTTCTTGTCAGAGAATAGAATCACAGAATTCTTCTCTCACTTCCCAGAGTTTCACTCTTCACCACTGTCTTCATTAAATGTCAGATAAATAAATAACTCAGGAGGGTGGATCAGCAACACCCTGTTTGTTCTGGCACAACCAGGATTTCTCAGTGTCAGTCATTTATCAGGTACCTCTTTTGTCCAAGAATGCTACAGAGGATAGCAAATATTATTGTTGGAGATGTGGCAGAGGCCTGATTACAACTGACAGAGGTTGCTATTACTGTGTCTTTATTTCCTAACTGGTGACCAAAGATGGGATGAACTGGGGTTTGGTGGTTGTTTGAGGGGCTTTTTGTTAATTTTCCAAAATCCCAGACTTGGGACTTAAGTGTGAGATGTTGAAGATGGCTGAATAATTCTGCTGTAAATATACATTTACACAAGACTCTGTTTTAAAATGGAGAGTACCTCATGCTTCTTTCAGGTCATCAAGCAAATTGTTGTCATCTCTCCTTAGATAATAATAAAAGGAGTTTGGACAAACTGGAAGAAACTGCTTGAATGCAGTTTTAAGTTGTTTAGTCTGATTTAGAGCTGATGTTTGCTCTCTGCTGAGTTTGTGTGTAAAAGGTCTGGCAGTCTTTGTCTGTCCTTCAGGCCTCTTCTTCAAGTTGCTTGGGTTTCACTTCTTCCTGTCTTTGTTTGCAGCCCCTCTAATTTTAGTATTGCACACAGATGTGATTGCAAGTGACTTGCTGCCTCATTGCCATGGGATATGATGGAAGAGAGAAATGTCAGTGATTTAAAGAAAGGGACTTTCACTCTGCAGTACTTAATGACTTGGCTGAAGGTGCCTTGGTTTCTGGCTGCTGTCTCTAGTGACTTGTAGAGGAAGAATGGATTACCTTAAAATTGGAAAATTGCAAATGGGATACCTGTCTTTAAAAATGGAGAAGGAGAAAAACTGGAGAATTTTACATGGGTCAACCAGAATTCCTGGAGTGAGTGAAGAGACAAATTGTAAAGATTTAGGGAGGAGTAGGCAATGTCTGGCATTGATTTATCAAGACAAAAAATGCTGAAATATCACGGTTCTCTTCAGCAGAGCTGGCTTATAGGCTCTGTGAAGATAGCACAGTCCTCTGACTTTGCTGTGGGCATGTGACATCTGTGGAGATCTCCACTGCTGGAGGCTGCACCCTGGGGAACCTGTTACAACACTGCACTGACCCTTGCTTACCATTAGAAAAAACTGTGTGGTGCTTCACTAGAGCTTCTCTTGGGGCAGCTGTGGCTCCTTATCCCCTGTGAATAGTGGACATGAAGTATTGGAAAGAAACTCTGTGGAGAAGGACATGGGAGTGCTGGTGGTCAAGTTGACCATGAGCCAGCAACGTGCTTTTGTGACCAAGCTATGGTCTCCCTGTCGTGCATGAAGAGTATGACCAGCAGGTTGAGGG
>VWYK01014895.1:0-10510 GCA_013399775.1 Semnornis frantzii | reverse complement strand
AAAAAAAAAGAAAAAAAAAATCGTGAAAGTAAATTCTTTTAAATTCCATTTCAATAAATGCAAAAGAAAAGGCAATTTTTACCAGGATTTTACTCTGCTAGAAAATAGCAGCATAAGCAAGCCAAAAAGCTGGCTGTGATGGTATCTACACTGCAGCTGGCCCATCACCACAAATGGCTTTAGCAGGCTGCATTTCCAGCCTTGGAGCTCTGAATTCATCTGAGTTGATGCTGCCTGTGAACATGTTAAAGAAACAGGGGTGGTGTTTCAATGTATACCTTCCAGAAAGGCTTGTCCTGATCCATCTTTCCTTGGCAGCTTTCAGGTCCTCCTCCTCCTTGCCTTTTCATGTGTGCACGCTGCTTCCAGGGGAATTTTGCTGTTTCTGTCTCTGGTGGTGCATTTTGCCCTGCCAGACAAGGCCAGTCCTGGGTGATAAGAGGCAAGATGGACCTACAGCCTTCCTGTGTGCCGCATGGCTGTGGCTACTAGCCCAGAGCAGGAGGCGTCCCAGCAGATGGGTTGTGGGGAATGACTCAGAGCTGTTGCATAAGCTGCAAGGTGGTAAACTTTGCCTACCAGAAATGTTTCCAAATCTGAAGTCTTCTTCTTTATTCCTCCTCAAAACTCAGGTGCAACATGTGAGAAGCTGCTAAGATTACAGGCATCTTGGATTGGTTTTGATTTTTTAGGATGCACATAGCTTAAGGTTCCGACCGCTCCGTAATCTCTGGGGCTAGAAACGTAATTAATAGCTGTGTTTGGATGTGTGGGTGGATGTGTAATATTCTCAGGCTTCTGGCCTTAAGAGGAAACAGTAAATAGCATCTGAAACTCCATAAGATGGTAAGTGTTGGCAGCTCTGTTCCTCAAGGATTATGTACCAGCCTAAAGAAGTCAAACCGTGTTACCTAATCAGGCAGACGGTGTCTTGGCAAAATGAGGCTGGCAGGTATTGGCAGACCTTGCATTCAGTGTGATTACAGCTTGCTGCTACAGAATGTGTGATGGGAATTTTTCAGCAGTGAATTCTCTTCATTGTTTGCAGTGGTTCTAATAACAGAAGCTGCCTTTTTAGTTTCTTCTCTCTCAAAATCATCATGGAGCAAATAATACTTTTTCACCAACTGTGTGAGCTGTGCCCCCTTATCCTCCCCACAGGGTAGCACATAAATAGGAGTTAAACATACATGGGGCTGAACAACTTCATTTATTGGCATAGCAGGTTCTTAAATAAATATTTACTTGCTATATATGTGATCTAGACGTTGCATGTCTACCATTGCTGAATAGATCTCCCTAACTAAGGAAGCTGCTCAGCACACTTAATGTCTCAATAGTAATGACTAAAGTACAACACTAATAGCATCAGGTGAGCAGAAGCAGTTTTTACAACACAGGCTTTACTGAGGCTTTTCTTTAATCTGCTATTTTCAGACTTCAGTTACTCCTGCTGAATTAACACAGCCTTCCAGAAGATCTTTTGATTGATTGATTTTAACTTTCAGTCTGCAAGCTTGACTCTAGCTTTTCAGCCAGTCCTCTGCCCTACTGCAAACCTCACCCATTCCCTTCATGCAGCAAATCTAGAGGGAAGATAAAGCATGCAGGATCTGACTGTGCTCTCATAAATTCAGAGGACATGGGATTTCTTGCTGTGAGAGAAAACAGATAAATGATTGCTGCTTTATCTAGTAAAACAAATGTGTCCTTCCCAACAGAGACAATAATTCTTACTGAACTGAATCCTTATAGATTTTGCCACTAAATATCTGATTCTCAAAGAGCTCAGATACCACTTCAACATCTAAATGAAGCTCTCGTAATACTTGGCTTCCAGCTGCTCTTCCACCCAGATCAGAACTTTTCCCCACCCCCTTGGTATCTAAATTAGGATCTTTAGGTGCTGGGCCCATTCAAGGTTTAAAGATATTTGAAAGAAGAATGGTAAGTTGTACTTGGAGAACTGCTGGAATGCCTGGAGCTAATTGCAAAGGGAAATGGTAGCTTTTTAATGCTATCCTTTTAGAAAGTAGGTATCCACAATTAGCCCCCTAAATCCTTATTTAGACATTCTTCTTTAAATCTCATGCATATAGATGCAGATGGAGATCCAGCACTCATACCATACCCATTTTAGACCATGCCTGCAGCAAAGCTAACATGACTAATTCCAGCCTTCACTAAGTAATAAGCTATTTCCACTAAATTGCTGCAGAAGGGCTGTGTTGAGAGGTGGACATTAGCAGGAAATGTTGGGAGCCTGAGCTCTGATTCTCTCCTACTATTAAGGAAATGATAAAGAAATAATTTTAAAACCCCAAATGCTTCTGCACTAGCTTTTTGGTGCAGAGACTCTTCTTTTTGTGGAAATGACAAGACCTTCTGAGGCAGTAAAAGGTGTAATAGTCATTAAAACTGGGCTAGAAAAACTGACCAGCCATGAAGAGCTGCTGTAGAAACTGAGAGTCTGCTCAGTCGTATGATGAGATTTAGATTTAAGTTGGACATCAAGGAAGGAGTTCTTTACAATGAGGATGGTGACATACTGAAACAGGTTGCCCAAGGATGTGGTTGAGGCCTCATCCTTGGAGACATTCAAGATCAGACTGGATGTGACCCTCTGCAACCTGATCTAATTGATGATGTCCAACCCCCTTGCAGTCAGCACAGACAAGATGATCTTTGAGGGTCCCTTCCAATCCATTGAAATCTGTGAGAATGTTTAGTGTGATGAAAAGCCTTTTGTATGTGTAGTTGGACCCTTTACTGAAGAGGAAGAGACGAGAATGAGGAAACATTAGGACAGTCCACACAGAACTTCCCATCAACATATTTGATGCTACTTTGCTTACTGTCTTTACTACAAAAGGAGGAGGGAAATCTGTGAAATCCCAATCATGCAAGTACAAAAGAGTGTATGGGAAAGTGGGCACAGCTTGTGGAGCTCATCCCAGCAGTGTTTCAAGAGAGAAAAAACAAAGACAGGGATATCAATATTCTGGCATGAGACCTCTTGATATCACTGGGGTGAGTTTAAGACACTGCATGGTCTTGTGTGACTGCCTCACGAGGGAGTTACAACTCCCTCAAAGGACTTTGAATCGAGCCAGGTGGGATTCCATCTCTTCTCCCTGGAATCAAGCCACAGAACGAGAGGAGATGGCCTCAGGTTGCACCAGGGGAGGTTCAGATTAGATATTAGAAGAAACATCTTCACTGGTCAGTGTTGAGGCCAAGGCGACTGACTACAGAAACTGCTCCCTCAGCCACATTTGCAGCTTGTATGTTTATTCTCTTGTCTTGACTCTCGACAGCTTTGCCCTTAGTATCCATTCTTTCCAGGATAGATGTTGTAAGGCTATAGGAAGTTACAGGCTATAGTAAGATACAAGAGGTTATTGACAGTATTGAGGACTGAAAAAAATATGAATTAATTACTTGGAGTCTCTTTAGTGCAATCTGTAATTTCATCTGAGCATCTTGGGCTGCATCCTGCAGCAGGTTAGGGATGAGGAAAGCTGTATCTGGAGCCAGGCAGGCTCCCAAAGGCTGGTGTTGGCCAGGCTATCTCTGCTGCCCCATGTTTAATTTGGACAGGACCTCTAGGATCTATGAAATTTCTCCACTGTTGCATTTGTTTGAACATATGTGAAAATACCTTGGTGGATTCATCCTATTTAAGTCAAATGATCAAGTAGATACTTGAACTGACTTAGCCCTCCACTTCTGTATCTCAGAAAAGAGCTGAATTCCAAGTCAGCAGTGCAAAAAGTCTGGAGGAGATGAAAGTTGGAGGAGGAGGAGGAGGAATAAAAGAAAGAGAAAATGTCCATTTATAATCCCCTAATAACTTGGTTGATTTGGGGGATCTATAGTGATAGCATTTTGTGATGGGACATATGCCTAGCTTGGAAAGGGAAGAAATTAAATGAGGGGAAATCTCCCAGGAGCATGCATGTTTGATATAATCTCTATAATAACAGAAATCCAGCGTATGTGGAGAAGACTTCAGCTGTCTCTCATACAGAAAGGCAGCTGGATCTGGGGACTAGGCCACCCACTGCCAGGAGAGAGATGCTTGAATCTTCAAACCCTTTGAAACACAGGCTTTAGGAGGTGAGAATCCTACTGTCACAGCATGTGCCTGGGAAGAATGTTAAATTTCCTACGCCTCATCCTCTCTCCCTTTCTCACAGTCTGCTTCTAAATTGAAGTCGACTGCAGATGAAACTTTTGTTTCTGATACCTCTACATAAATCACCCATTTTCCATTTTGACAGGAGTTTCACTGGGAGGGAGGGAGGGAAAAAAAGGTGTGGTGGTTGTGTTTGGGCTTTTTTCTTCCTGTCTCTAAGGCACTGCTGATTTTGTACTCATCCTTTCCTGAAATATCTAAGTTAATTTTGTAGCTCTTGAAGAGCACTGTGAAAATGTAGCTTTCTAACCTTTAACCACAACACCCTCCTCTCTGTAATCTCCACCTCCTCTACCTATTCTTGAAACCTGCCTGGAGCAATGTTTCTGTCTCATAAATCAGAGCCTTTAAGACGGGTAGAGGTTGCACACACACTTGGAGCTGAAGTAGTTGATCTGACTGATTTTTCTGATAATGTCTTTTTGATGTGCTACTGGTAAACAGCTTCATTTTTAAGAGATTACTGCCAAAGTAAAAATCCAGATTGTGACCTAAATTACTATTATGGACAACGCTGGAATTTCCACTCTTTTGGAGTTTACCCTCCAGTGAAGCTTGCTGACATTATTCACACACACACTCATGCCTTCTACATCCAGACCACAAAAAGGGTTTGTTTGTTTTTTCTTCCTCTGTCTGCAGTCCCACACCATCAATTGGGACAGGAAGAGGGGTTCTTTGGGGATATCTGAGTCAAAGCAAACCTAGAGAAGGAGAAGCTGAGGGGAGACCTCGTTGCTCTCTGAAGGGAGGTGAGAGCAAGGAGAAGACCAACCTCTTCTCCTTGATGACAGGCAGCACAAGTAGAGGAAATGGTTCCAAGCTGCACCAGGGGAGGTTTAAGCTGGGTTTTAGGAAATATTTCTTCACTGAAAGGGTTCTCAGTCATTGCAATGGTCTGCCCAGGAAGATGAAGTCATTGCCCCGGAGGTGCTCAAGCAATGTGTGGAGCTGGTGCTCAGGGGCATGGTTTGGTGTTGTCCCTTCACTGCTGGGTCAGGGGTTGGGCTGGATGAGCTTGGAGGTCTCATCCAACCATATGTATTCTGTGACTCTGCCAACTGAGCAATGTTTTGTTCACAGTTACATGTGAATTCTCTGCCTGCAGGCAACCTGAGTCTACATCTATGTGGAAAACAACCAGCAGCTTTTTCATGTGTGAAACCCTTAAATGTGGCTGTTACATAGGCCACATTGTGAAGGTTTATTGGTGGCTGTGTTTATTGTACATTCTCCCACACAGGAAACAAATAATCTGATATGGCAATGACTCTTCAGGGACCAGCTGAGCCTGGATTTGCAGAACAGAGTGCTGATCACCTGAGAGATAGGAAACAGATTTCTTACAATATAGCTGGAACAATAATACTGCAGGTCTGTGGTGGTTTTCTGGCAGGTAATTAAGCCCAAAATATTCATATCTCAATCCTAGGCACATAGAAAGAGTGGTGACTGTTTTTGTATGGTGCCTCTGAGAGCTGTATGTTTTTTAACATACCTAGAAATCAGGCTGCTTAGGTTGATGCCTGTGTATATTTCCAGACTTTGTGTACCTGACTGAACTGTAGGATAAGATTACTCCAGGAGGAGTAAGGAGGCAATCATGGCTCTGTATATGTCACTGGTGAGGTTGTACATAGAATACTGTGTCCAGTTTTGGGCCACTCACTGCATGAAAGACATTGAGTTTCTGGGGTGGGTCCAGAGAAGGGCAACAAAGCTGGTGAAAGGTTTGGAGAAGAGGACTGGTGAGGAACAGCTGAGGGACCTGTGGTCAATTTGTCTGGAGAAGAGCAGTCTGAGGTGAGACTTTTCCACTCTCCTACAACTCCCTCAAAGGAGGTTGGAGTAGGCGGAGATTAGTCTCTTCCCCCTAGTATCGAGAGGCAGAACAAGAGGAAACTGCCTCAAGTTGCACCAGGGCAGGTTTAAGTTGGAGATTAGGAAAAATTTCTTTCCTTAAATAGTGGTCAGGCATTAGATTAACTCTTTTTTACAGCCTATTTTGAAGCAGGATTGGAGGCTATCTGCCTGCATAGAGCTGATCTAGTTGCAAGCAAAACCTTTGAATTCCAGGAAAGAAATGCTTGTTTGGTGGTGGTTGTTGTTTGGGGCTTTTTGTTTGTTTGGGGTTTGTGCGTTTTGTTGGGTGAGGTTTTTTTGTGTGGGATTTTGTTGGAGGCTTGTTTTTGTTGTTGTTCTGGGGCTTTGCTGTTTGGGGTTTGGTGGGGATTTTTTAATAGCTAGAAGACAGCATTTGGAGAACAGATTCATAGAAACATAGAATTGTTACAGTTGCAAAAGACCTCTAAGATCACTGAGTCAAACCTTCTACCTAAACCCACCATGGCCATAAAACCATGTCCCTGAGTCCCAGGTCTGCATACTTTTTGAACACCTCCAGGGACAGTGACCTTCCTGGGTAGCCTTTTCCTATCCCTGAACTCTTTTGCAGGGAAAGTTGGTGGATTTTTTTCCCCTAATGTCCAACCTAAACCACCCCTGGCACAGTTTGAGGCCATTTCCTCTTGTTCTATCACTCGAAACTAGGGAAAATCTCTTCCCTGGTCCTGCTGGCCACACTGTTGCTGATCCAAGCCAGGATCCTGTTGGCCCTCTTGGCTAGCTGTGCACACACTGGCTCACGTTGTCTGGCTGTCAAACACCACCTTCAGGTCCTTTCCTGCCAGGCAACTTTCCACCCATTCTTTCCCAAGCCTTGAGCATGCATTGGGTTGTTGTGCAGGAGCTGGCACTTTGTTAAACCTCATACAACTGACCTCAGCACTTGCCTGTGCCTGCCTCCATGTTTTCCTGAAACATCTTCACTCATTTTAGGTGAGGTTCTCACTTGGTAAGCACTGCAATATTAATCTGTTGACTTCTCTACAGTCTGCCTTTGATGCAATACGGACTTGCATGTCAATCTTTATCCCCAGCCAAAAATAAGGCTTAAAAATTCTTTTATGCCCATGCTGCCCAACTTTATTAAGAGTCTGAAGTGAGGATAAGGTTCTGCTCCTCTCTTTCTTGGTGACCTACCTCTGTAAGGTATCTCCAGGCTCCCAGATGAGCTGTATGTTTTCATTTCACTTCTCCTCACTGTGCTGTGCTATCTCTATCATTAATAGCTCCATTTTTGCTGCACTGCACAGTGTTTGGACAGAGCTGGCGACCAAACCTGTCACTCCTGTGTTTGTTAGAAGATGACAGGAGACTTCTGGCTCACCTGTGATGTGAGACAAGACAGAAGTATAGCTGAGGAGTAGATCCCAGGTGACACTCTTGTTCATAGTGTGTTGGAGTGTGAGAAGGAAAGGCAGATAATTCAGCACAGGCATTTACTAATCATTTTGTCACTTAAAGACTAAACTACTTAATGACAAAGCTCTTCCTGCAAAATTCTGATAGCTTTTTGCCTTCACAACATCTGCACTAATCAGTAACTTCACAGGGAAGTCGCTTACGCTGTGCATTGTTCTCATGTCACTCATCAGACAGTGATACCTTGGTAGAAGAGAGAAAGAGCCTCTTCCTATGCAGACTGTTCTGTAATCTAGTTAAAAGCTTGTCTGTGGTACTTAGACATCACTGGGATGCAGCTGGTGCATCAGTTATGGCTCCATGCCCTCACAAGATCACCTTTAATCATATGCTAATAACACTGAGCGAGTGCAAAAGGACCAATGTGATGGGAAGATGTCAGGAAAAAGATGTCCAGCTTGAAGGAATTCTAGTCTCTGGAGTATGACATAATTGTGGAAAGGCTTGAGTTGAAGGGACCTTAAAGATCAGATAGTTCTAGCTCCCCTGGCATAGGCAGGGACACCTCCCATTAGACCAGGTCAAAGACTTATCCAACCTGATCTTAAGCACTTACAGGGATGAGGCAAGTTCTACAAGTTCTGTAAGCAACCTGCTCCAGTGTCTCACTCTGAGGTGTTACTTAAGGACATAAACAATCTTCAAACCAAACACTTTTCCTTTTTTCCTTCTGTCCTTCTTAACTTTACTGCTACAGTTTACCTTCATCTTTGTGATCTGGAGTAGGCTTAACCTGTTGCTGGACTGTTTTCTGGCCATTCCACTTTTTTAATAGCTATTATACTGTATTGGATGTTGTCTTCAGTTGTCATTTGTTACCTGATTTTATAATTCTGGTTAGTTATGGTGGGTCTCTTTCTCATCACCTCTTACATACTTTCTTGGGATGCTTAAGACAAATGAACATAAAGTTACACGCACACACCCCAAATTTGAAAACTTTGACCAACTCTTTTCCCACAAAAGTTCAGGTCTTCAAAACCCAAAGGTGGTAACCATTGCATAAATTCATTATAGGCTGCAGGGAGACCTTGTAATGACATTTCAGTTTGAGGGGGGCCTACAGGAAGGCTGTGGAGCAACTGTTTACAAGGGCCTGTGAGGATAGGACAAGAGGCAATGGTTTGAAACTGGAGCAGGGGAAATGTAGGTTGGACATCAGGAGGAAGTTCTACACAACGAGTGTGGTGAAATACTGGAATGGGCTGCCCAAGGATGTGGGTGAGGCCCCATCCTTGGGGACATTGAAGATCGGAGACTACGTGTCCCTGACCAGCCTGATCTAGTTGGAGATGTCCCTGCTGAGTTCAGAGAGGGTGAAAAGATGACCTATGAGAGAATCCCTTCCAACTCAATGCAATGGCTTGGAAATGGTTAATCAACCATTTTATGTGTCTTCCTCTTCAAGCCCACTGAATTTTATAGACTAACTGAAATAAAATTAAATGACAAGGAAAGAATCTTTATGTCACTGAAAACTGTGTACTGAGTGGATTTCAGAAGCTTTTGCTACTGAATGATTTCTTGTGCAGAGCAGCAAAGGAATGGCACATTACAAGTGATGAGAAATGAATGATTCTAATGATATTCCAAAATCACAGTCAAACTGGGGGTTATACATGTAACAGTAATTCCTAAATTTACAGAATGGTTTAGGTGGGAAGGGACCTTAAAGATCTTCTAGTTCCAACTCCTCTGCCATCTCCCTCTAGACCAGGGCTCAAGGCTTCATCCAGTTCGGCCTTGAACACCTCCAGGGAGGGGGTATCCACAACCTCCTTGGACAACCTGTGCCAGTGTCTCACCACCCTCACTGGAAAAAATTTCCTCCTAACCTCCAGCCTAAATCTGCCCTCCTCAAGCTTAAAGCTGTCCCCTCTCATCCTGTCTCTACAAGCCCTTGTAAAAATCTCTTCCTGGCTTTCTTGTAGACCCCTTTCAGGTACTGAAAGGCTGCTCTAAGCTCCCCCCAGAGCCTCTTTTCTCCAGGCTGAACAGCCCCAGCTCTTACAGCCTGGGCACTTGTGGACTTCACAATTCAGCACAAAATTTCAGATTAAGGGCTTTGGAATATTTTTGTTTGTGTCGTGCTTTTTTTTTTTTTTGGGGGGGGGGTGCTTTCTATATATCAGGTTATCTCTTGTAGAATGAGCTGAGCAAATCACATTATAATTTAAGGATGATCTCAGTTTTTGCATGGACTATTGTAATGGAGGGTTATTAATTAATGTGAGATGGTGGTGTGTTTGTTTTTCCAAATTAATAGTTTATTAATTTTGATAATCACAACACTCACTACTCATTACAAAAAAACTCTTTAGTTTTGAATTATAATTATCAGGTTCTTTGCAACTGTCATGAAAGTGTTATACAAAGCAATAAGTGGATCTGCAACAAATAACTAGCAATAATACAACATCTATTTACCTGTACTAGTGGGAGATGTCCCTGCCTATGGCAGGGGGTTGGAACTAGATGATCCTTGAGGTCCCTTCCAACCTTACTATTCTATGATTAAACTCATTTGAACTGGAAGGGAAGTTCTTGCAGTCCATATACTGCTTGCCCGCTAGACAGACTCTAAAGGCTTCTTTCTATTTAAAAACAGAAGGCTGGGATTGGATTAGATTTGATTTCAGAGTTTGTGAAAGATTTGCTTAAGAGGCTTTTGAGTATTTACTCACAAAAATTATTTCCTGACTTGCAGGGCTAACTACAGCTTCAGATGCTATCCCAAATGCTTTCAGGGAATTCTGTCACTGTCTTGTCAGCTAATGAGGCTTGTAATTCTTCCCAGGCTTTACAGGTTGCTGGGGAACGAGACAGGCAATCTCTGACCTGGCCCTGATGCCTGTGGACAATGTGTGTCCCTCCAGGACTTCGCATCTTGGCAGGAGACTTTCAGGTGTAGGCAGAATGGCTTGGCAGATGTGCAGTCTTGGGATGGACCTCACGCTGGCAAAGTAGGCTGTAACGGGAGGGGTAATT
>VWYK01014891.1:33380-46992 GCA_013399775.1 Semnornis frantzii | reverse complement strand
GTGGAGCACGGAAGCACCCAAGGTGATCAAAGATCACGTTGGGTGCTTCTGTGCTCCACAACCTCCCTGGAGGTGTTCAAGGCCAGGTTGGATGAGGCCTTGAGTGACCCGTACTAGTGGGAGGTTGGAACTAGCTGATCTTTGAGGTCCCTTCCAACCTTACCATTCTATGATTGTATGATTTTGAAATTCTTATGGGCTCAGAAAAAGAATCCTTCACAAATCAGATTTTGCCTCTTTGTCTACTCGCTGAGGACCTCTGTAGCATAGGTATGGAAGTCAGCAGATCCAGTCTTTAACCAAGCCATAAAAATAAAACCAGCCTCAATTTCATTAAGATCCTATGAGCATGACATCTTACTGAGAGAGCCAGAGCTGCTGCAGAGTGGGCATCAGTGGGTTCACTACAAAAAGATTCTTCTCCATCCAGCTTTTCACTTCTTGGTAAGAGCTGTGCCACGGGACCGGTGCGCGGACAACTCTCTGGGGAAAAGCCTGGGGTGTACCTCCAATAAACAGCCTCTCTCTCTCAGCTGGATCCATCAAGATGTAATCAACTAGAACAAATCACACGGATCATGGCAGGAGTGCATGACACACGGGGCTGTAAGTGTGGTGAAAACCTGTGCACACCAAGCACGGCATCAGCGTAGTTCAGAAGGTTGTAGGACTCTGCACATTTAACACTTACACACTGCCATAGAGTCACTGGTGTGCGTTTGTAGGATGAAATGCAGCACAATAATCAAATTAACAATTTAACCACACCATTATTTTAGAGACCTGGTCTTGGTTCTACAATTAAGAGGCTGAAGACAACAAGTTTGCATTGTATTCTTCCAGCTGAAGCTTTTGTGTTCCTCGCCTGTAACCCAGGGCTGGATTTCCCCTTCAAGGTTGACTTTCAGAAGGTTTCTTAAATGTTTGTGAAACACAAAAATCTGAGGAACCCTTTGTTGCATCTAGGAAGGACATGGCATTCAAAGGGCTGATCTATGATGCCCAGGGAGGGCACTGACACAGGTTGCCCAGGGAGGGACCTCCCTGCAGGTCTTCTGTGCTCCACAACCTCCCTGGAGATGTTCAAGGCCAGGCTGGATGAGACCTTGAGTGACCTGTACTAGTGGGAGGTGTCCCTGCCTATGGCAGGAGTTGGAACTGGATGATCCTGGAGGTCACTTCCAACCTCACCCTTCTATGATTCTCTGATCTGCTACAGTGCCAAAGCTCATGTCCTACCAGTTCCTACCCATGGCCCATTACATGTGAGATTAACAGAAGCCAGGAAGCAGACCTGCTGCCTCTTCCTGACATCAGTAGCACCACCAAAAGGGCTCACAAACAATGCAGACTTGCTTTGGAACTGTATTAGGAGTCATACCAATGGCTTTCATGAGGCTGACAGCATAGTCTGCCTTAACCTCTTCTTTTAAATTTCCAAGTAGGTTGTCTAGGTTTGGGTTAGCAAGCATGTGAGTTGGAAGATGCTTCAGAATTCCACTCATCAGGTCCTTATGATGAGGTGCCAGCATCTCTTCCTGCACTCCATTGTAGATGTAGTAACAGTACCGCTGAAAAACAACCGTTCAAAGGTGATGCTTGTTAGAGAATTTGCTGGCAGAGAATTAATTACAACAACATATTTTTAGCTTTTCTACCACTTCTGCCATTGAAAACCTGTTTGAACACAGTGGATTTTAGCTCTCTTGACACTTGGTTGTTTTTAAAGCACTGCAAATGCCTGACCCTTCGGCAGTCTGGTGCCTGTTTTGCTGTAAGCACATGTACCAGCACATGCAATGACTGACCTCTGAAGCACTAGCCAGCAATGGGAGAGCTTAACAACGTGGGAAGACAACTTCTTATTTGTAAACCCTTTAGAACAACAAATCACACTGAGTAGCCAGAAAGAGAAATAAACAGGAGAGGAGTTGACAATATTTAACAGCAGTCTGCTACCTTGAAAACTGACATCTTCTACATCTACAGGAAGGCTGGGGAGAGACTATTGACAAGGGCTGGGAATGCCAGGACAAGGGGCAATGGGTTTGAACTGGCAGAGGGGAGATTGAAAGTGGATGTTAGGAGGAAGTTGTTTGCAGTGAGGGTGGTGAGACACTGGCACAGGTTGCCCAGGGAGGTTGTGGAGCACAGAAGCACCCAATGTCATCTTCGATCATTGATCACATTCTGTGCTTCTGTGCTCCACAACCTCCCTGGAGGTGTTCAAGGTCAGGTTGGACGAGGCCTTGAGTGACCTGTGCTAGTGGGAGGTGTTTCTGCCTATGGCAGAGGGTTGGAACTGGATGGTCCCTGAGGTCCCTTCCAACCTTACCTTCTATGATTCTAGACCTCATGTACCACCTTCTTTCCTCAACTGCTTTGAAGTTCACAGAAATGCACTGCAGATTATTACTGCTCCTACTCTTCCCTTAAAAAGAATCATGTCCATACCTCTATATCATTTCCTGAAGGTGGCTTTTCTTGCTTGCTTCTTTCCTTTTCACATAAGTGCATGACAGCAAACTGTTCCTCTGGGGTCAGGGGTTGGTTGTCTGTGTAATGTATGCCACGCAATTCTGGCATGTGAGCAAGTGCACACAGGGAAACAGGATCCAAACTGTTTGACAAGGGTTGTGCAAAAAGACAACAAGGTCAGTTCACTAAAGCAGCAGTAATAAATGAATAAATTCATAAAGAAGCAGGAATGGATTCTTCAGTCACTATGGACAAATGACAAGCAGTGTATTAACTTATTTCACAGGTCACACTCATCCTCACTTCAGTGTATTAGTCATTAAAAATCCTCTATGAAATTCCACACCATAGCAATACTACTTTAACAGCAAGAATACAATATGTACACCTTACAGCTGCACTTTACCACTCAGACAGGCAGCATCTTATAAGCACTCAGACAGGCAGCATCTTATAAGCAACTCCATCAGAGCCAGACCTATGAGCATTAATATTTAGGTTGCCCAAGATATCCACCAATTTTTCAGATTATTATTTTTATATATAGATAATAATTACATACTATATTATTATTTCAAAATCTTAAGAATCTGAGTTTAAAATTCACATTGGCTCCTTTGTGTAAATGTTACACTACAGCCTGTTTTCTACATCACCCAGGATGAGTAACACTGGGTTCCACACTTGATTCATAGAATCAGGCAGGTTGGAAGAGACCTCCAAGCTCATCCAGCCCAACCTAGCACCCAGCCCTAGCCAATCAACCAGACCATGGCACTAAGTGCCCCATACAGGCTTGTCTTGAACAGGGACAACAACTCCCTAGGCAGCTCATCCACTTGTCAAGTCCTTAAAGAGAATTTAAACATCCTTTTTTTCTCTTTTTTATGGTACTCATCACCATGTTACCTTAGAAAGGAGCAAAAAAGTTACTGTCATAGCACCTCCAGAGAGGACTATTTCTTTGTTTTACAGATGAGCACAGAGAAGATTAAAAAAGAAGTATTTGGTACAGCAAATCACTCAGATTGACACAACTCTGGGAACATTATAGAGCACTTAAACACAGCAGAAGTGAGAGACTTCACTTCTGCAGTCTTCTCTAGCCAATAACCATGAGAGGAAGACCTTTCTTTAGCATGCCCAAGAGTGACAAATGTCCTGCCACAGAGCAGCAGTTACAAGTGCTCACTTAGCACCATGGAATTGCAGACTTCATGCACAGATATTTTTTGGTAGAGTTACCATTTCATGCCTGGGTACTTGGCATCCAACTAAAAGGAAACACTAAATTACAACTCAGGTATTTAGGCTGCTTGTACTAATTTGTATATTTACAGCATCACAGTTCATTACCTGTCAGAATTCTGTGGTTTTCTTGCAGAAAGTTTGAGCTTTTTCCTAGAAGGATCACATTCTTTTGAAGCTTCAAGCACTAGTTAAGAAAAATCACACACAGGAATATTCCAAAGATGTTATTTCTGGCTGGTGAAAAGCAGAGCTAAGTGAACAATAACAGCAAACTACAAAAGACACATTCACATGTGGATACGTGGTGAGGCTGTGCTCTGCTCTGCTGCACCTAGTGCTGGCCCTCTCACTGAAGAGACCTTTAATCTGTGCAGCTTCTTCAATGTCAGATCCCGTGCAGTAGGAGTGTAGTTGTTAGCTATGGAGTCACTCGGGCTCCGGTGGTGACTCTGTTCCTTGAACGGAGCTGCCAAAGTCCGGGATGCTGGCTGCATCAGAGGAGGGTAACAGCTGCTCCTAAGGACAAGCTGAAATTGGAGACAAACAAGCAGCAGCTTTACACAGCACAATAATTTAAAGGCTTCTTAGAGTTCAAACAGGGTAAAAGATCAATCAGTATAAAGAGTAAATACCTGAGTTTGACTTGTCACTAATTTGACCATCCATCTATTTTTAGGTGATGATGTTCCACACACGCCTGAGGACCGCTTTGTGCAACTCACGTGCGTCTAAGGACTGCTTTGCACAACCCACATGTGTCTAAGAGTAAATTTACACAACCCACGCGCCTGAGGACCGCTTTGCGTGACCTGTGCATGTCTGAGGACCGCTTTGTGTAACCCGCGCGCACCTGAGGACCACTTTGTATGACCTATGCGCACCTGAGGACCGCTTTGCACGACCCGTGCGCACCTGAGGAACACTTTGCACGACCCCCGCACATCTAAGGACCGCTTTGCGCAACCCACGCAAGCCTAAGGATAGCTTTGTGCGACCCGTGCGCGCCTGACGACCGCTTTGCACGACCTATGCGCTCCTGAGGACCGCTTTGCGCAACCGGCACACGCCTAAGGACCACTTTGCATGACCTGTGCACACCTGAGGACCGCTTTGCGCAACCGGCACGCGCCTAAGGACCACTTTGCATGACCTGTGCACACCTGAGGACCGCTTTGCACGACCCCCACGCATCTAAGGACAACTTTGCACAACTGGCACGTGTCTAAGAGTAACTTTACACAACCCACACACGTCTAAGAGTAACTTTACACAAGACTTCAGTAGGAGTATCCATGCTGGGTTTTTTTTAATGCATAGTCAAGGTCTTTTTTCTAAATGACCATTAATACATTATGTAATCCTCTCTACTCCCCCACACCTCCATCTCGCTTTTATTCTTCTCCTCACAGTTGCTGAAATATAGGAAGTTCTTATTCCTCAAGCCGTTGTTAATGATCTGCTTTTAACACTCAAACACAGCTGAACAACACAAGGCTTACAAATTCAGTCCTCATCTTTTTCTCTCTCCCACATCAGTACAGGATTTGTAATGGATTCATTGCCTCTTCATTCCCTATCTTCTCAGGTGATTTGGTATCTGTTGATTGGCTTGTTACCAGTCCTGATCAGATGGCTCACAGGCAGAAGGGACATGGGCTCAAGATTTATGCTTCTTATTGAAACCCCCTCAGAGAGAAAATGTACAGAAGGCAGAATTATGAATGTACCTCATACCTTTATTCATAAAGCTCTTAGTCTGAATTCATATTTAGATTGTTTCTGTATTACATCTTTTCCTTTTTTACTTCACTGGAGTAACACAACCATATCCCTGGCCCCCATTTCTCCCACTTTACAATGCAGCTTTGCCAGCATCAGTTTTGGGTCTTTCTTGATTAAAAGCTTCTAAATATGTTCATGACATCACATCTTTGGTTCCCTCATTTCTCTTGCCTTTCTCTTAGGGGCTGAGCTAAGCTCACCTCAGCATTTAATGACCTCTGAGGGGACAGCATACCAAAGTATAAACCAGCTTCTTTTCATTTAATCTATTGGTGCAGCTATGAATTACATTTTTTTAGCCTACCAGGAGCTTCAGTGAGAACAGTAGAGTAGCCTTCCAGTATCTGAAGAGAGCCTACAAGAAGGCTGGGGAGGGACTGTTGACAAGGTCTGGGAATGCCAGGACAAGGGGCAGTGGGTTTGAAGTGGCAGAGGGGAGATTGAAAGTGGATGTTAGGAGGAAGTTGTTTGCAGTGAGGGTGGTGAGACACTGGCACAGGTTGCCCAGGGAGGTTGTGAAGCACAGAAGCACCGAACATGATCTCTGATCACGTTGGGTGCTTCTGTGCTTCACAACCTCCCTGGAGGTCTTCTGTGCTCCACAACCTCCCTGGAGGTGTTCAAGGTCAGGTTGGATGAGGCCTTGAGTGACCTGTACTAGTGGGAGGTGTCCCTGCCTATGGCAGGGGGTTGGAACTGGATGATCCTTGAGGTCCCTTCCAACCTTCCCATTCTATGATTCTATAACAACAACACAGTTTGCCAACCTGAAACAGAGGCAAAGGCAGGATTATTACATCTGCCTTGCATTTTCTTTCTGACTGACAGGACTAACCTTATCAGCAGAGGAAAAAAGCATTCATGCTACTGCTGCAATCACACTCCTTAAATTAGCTTCTGAAGTTCAGAGAATCTTTTGATTTCTGCCACTGCACACAGGCAGATCCCTGGATTACAGTCTGGGGGCTAAGGAACTGATGGGGAAGTAAAAATAATTCAGAGGTTTGGGGATTTTCCCCAGAAAGTCAATGCATAGCTTTAGGAACTGCTGAAACCATTAAGCTGAAATCTCAGCTGCACTCTTAATTAGGTCCCTTCTGTAAACTATATTCTTGCCTGCCTGCTAGGTAGAATAACCTTCTGAGTGCACTGCAGGTGCCTTGCCATGGGCAAAAAGTTGGTCAGGGAAGAACAGCTGTTTCTGGAGAAGGAGGAGGTCACCTGGCAAAAATCTACTACTTATGTGACACAAAAAGATCAGGGCTGGCTGTATCAGCTCCCATGTTGCACATAAACACTCAACACAGCTCTGTACATCTTTGTTGAATAATTCCAACTGTTTTACCATTATTTTAGAGTATGTTCCAGTTACAAGTTTCTAATGAGGTCCAAGATAACCCATTTTTCATCAGGAACTACCTCCATCTTTTCACAAACAGTATCTTTCTGAAGAAAGACATCTTAGATGAACTAAGAGTGCTGACACAAATGAACCAAACGAGCAACTGTGAGGTTCTTATGGTGGAAAAAGGCAGCCCACCCTTCTACATCCCCTTAAGAGTGGTCATAGGCAGTTTTTATTTGTGTCACACAGCAGAGGCTGTAGTTGTGCAGCTGTGCAAGCTATCCCTGTCCAGATCTCAGCTGGTTTTGGAACATCACTCTAACTCAGGGGCTTTTGGGCTTTGCCATAAGGGGGAAGTCACAATTTGTTTGGTAGAAAACTATTTTTACCATATGCTTCCCACCCCAGAAACTTAGCATTTAATCAAAAGTTTAACAGCAAACAATTGTCAATAAAGAACAGCTTCAATTGTCAAAGTCTGAGATCCAAATGGCAACAGAAATTGTAGCACTTTTCTAAGTAAAAGCATCTCTAAAGGAGTGCCTGGCAGTCTGCTTAGGACTAACTTAGTCATTTCAATATTTCACTTCAATTCCTAAGGCCTGGTAATCTATGATGCCTAAATCACCCTAGCACATATCATTTAATGTATCTCCTTATGGAAGGGGAGAGAGCACACACCTGGTACAATTCTGAAGGTGCAGCTGAAGCAGAAGCAGGCAGGGGTGGTAACTCTGGTAGCTGTTTTGCACGACTCATGTTATACACAGAACCCCTCTGGGACTAGAGAGAAATTAGAAACAACTTCAAAGACATTTATGAAATACACTCTCTTGAAAAACAGTCACTCTGAAACAACACAGGCTTTCAGTTTTCCTTGCAAATTACATCTTGTTGAGTTTTAAGGAAAGGGAAGATCTGTGGAGTAGGTTCCTGAGCAAAAAGATCTGTGGAGTAGGTTCTCAGCTTGCATTGCTTTTTGTAGTAATCTGATAAACCTCATCACCAACAAATGTCAGATTGGAGTCACTTCTGTATCACTGGAAACAATTCAAACTGGTTTAAATATTTTTAATCATGTTAAAAGCTCCCTGTGCGGAGTCTGCAATAGCATAAACACTGGACAGTAAAACATGAAAGCCTACCAGACTGCAAACCAGCAGTGAAACTAAGTCCTCTGAACTGCATCCCCAAGGAGAAAAAAACACTACATTTTTTCATGTCTATAGTGACCTACTTCCAGAGGAAGCTGCACTGCCAAGATGCCACTGGAAAAACAGATTACTCCTGAGGACTCTGCAAAGTGCTTAAACACAAATGTTAGAACACCTAATACNAGCGTGGAAGCACCCAACGTGATCAAAGATCACATTGGGTGCTTCTGTGCTCCACAACCTCCCTTGAGGTGTTCAAGGCCAGGCTGGATGAGGCCTTGAGTGACCTGTACTAGTGGGAGGTGTCCTGCCTTTGATCTTTGAGGTCCCTTCCAACCTTCCCATTCTATGGCTCTAGGATTCATGAGGAACAAAATACACAGTGGCACTCTCACGAAAAGGAGGTGGATGTATGTGGTACCTGAACACCAGAGAATTAAGTCAAAGAGGAAGTTATTAGTCAATACAATTTTGTTTGAATAACTCTTTTTTTTTTTTCCATGCAATTTTTAATTGATTTCTAGCATATGGCTATTGCTTTCTGGTATGTGACTGGAAAACCTGGCTGTTCAAATCTAGTTTTCCAACAGAAAAATCCATGCCTTCCTCAGTCTGAAAACAGAGCTCACTTAGAAATAAAGCTCAAGGAAGGACTGATCTGATTTGCCTCCTCAGTGTTTCCCAGTGTGCCTGCACACAGACACACAGGAATCAAGACATCATCACTGTCAGGTATAATTCACTAAAGACAGCACAGACTGCTCTTGATTAATGGCTAAAAGATTGGCCCTTAGGGTACTTTAAAAATGAATAAAACCTGTGGTTTATTAAGAGATTTACTCACTCTTAAAGCTGCAAGAGGCATTAAGAAAACCATTGCTCATTCTAAAACAACTCTTGATTTATATGCCTCATAACCTTTGGAAACATTAAATACGTGAGCAAAGGAATTCTTAATAAGAATTATATGGTAAAGTCTTAGGTCCAAAGAATATTCAGTAAGAGCCTTAAAATGAAGAGTTCTACCAATGTCAAACCACTACCCATCAGTAATGGCTCAGTTCATCTGAAGTTCTGAAAAAGTGATCAGTCCCTCACAGTCACTGCATAAAGAATCACAGAATGGTAATGCTGCAAGGGACATCAAAGCTCAGCCAGTTCCAACCCCCTGCCATAGGCAGGGACACCTCCCACTAGCACAGGTCACTCAAGGTCTCCTCCAACCTGGCCTTGAACACCTCCAGGGAGGTTGTGGAGCACAGAATCACCCAACATGAACCATGATCAAAGATCACCTTGGGTGATTCTGTGCTCCACAACCTCCCTGGGCAACCTGTGCCAGTGTCTCACCACCCTCACTGCAAACAACTTCCTCCTAACATCCACTTTCCATCTCCCCTCTGACACTTCAAGCCTATTGCCCTTTGTCCTGCCATTCCCAGACCTTGTCAATAGTCCCTCCCCAGCCTTCCTGGAGCCCCCTTCAGATCCTGGAAGGCTACTCTAAGGTCTCCTGGAAGCCTTCTCTTCTCCAGGCTGCAGAGCCCCAACTCTCTCAGCCTGTCCTCACAGCAGAGCTGCTGCAGCCCTCTCAGCATCTTGGTGGCCTCCTCTGCACTGGCTCCAACACTTCCATGTCCTTCCTGTGCTGGGGGCTCCAGAACTGCACACAGGAGTGCAGGTGGGGTCTGACAAGAGCAGAGAACTTACCCTCAGCAGCCTTGGGCTCTTTGTTGGCTTCATTTTGCTTTTGGGCAATTTCAGGTTTTCTGCTTAGAAATTTTTGGTCCTTGCACCTTGTTGCATGCACTGGAAAAGAATTAAAGACTCATTTCAATCACTGCGGAAGGCATTGAAAGAATCAGCTTCCTAACTGCCAGGAAGAAGAAAAATGTGAGCTCTCCCCTCCCTTGTTTACAACAGTAACCTTTCTTCCCCTCCAAACCACACTCTCCTTTTCTCCAATTCTCCTCAAGGTCACTTTTCACCTTATTATTTCTAAGTCTCCTCAGCTGTCATTTGAACAAGAGGGTTTTTCTCCACCTTGCCCTTTCCACTTTCTCCAAAATCAGGTTCCTCTTCACTGCCTGTTTTCTTAAACTCTGGGCCCTTAGTTGTGGTTTACAGCAGAGAAGAGTCACACATTAAATGCCACGAGAAATGCATCAGGAAGGGAAAAAGAGAAAGACAGAGCTGCCCAGCATGCTTTACACTCCCCAGAGCCCCTGAGTGAGCAAGGTAAGAGCAGGAACTACCTGAAGACTCCCTTGTAACTCGTCCCACCACCTGTTCCAGCTTGGGGAACTTCTCTGACACTCAGCTTTCCAATCCTCAGATTTGTTGTCTCAGTTACAGCAGGGCTGGTGCTTGGGGGAAGGAATTCCCTCCTCCCTCCTCCCTCTCTCCCTCCAGCAGGGAGAAAGCAGAGCACTGCTTTTCAGAGCAGTGCTGCATCAAGCTGTGGTCAGGGAGAGCCACTTGTGGAACCAGTGAGCAGCTGTGCAGCTTCATTTTACCTCTGAAAGCTACCAAGAGCACAGTCCCAACACACCTGACATTTGTTTGAAAATACTGCAGGCAGCAAGGGAGCTCCAAGAGCACCAAAGGTTATATAACACCACATTTTCTTAGGGAGAACTGGGAAAAAAAACAATATTAAAGATTCAAAATCTTGAACCCAAACTTCACCACCACTTTTCTACAACGCAGAAACAAACTCCCTGAATATTCACAGGCAGAAAGTGGGATACTTGGACTCTGAGTTCCAATTAAGTCTGCTTGTATGCATTTGCCTCCCACTCAACAATCATCACTGTGTCCTCAAAGAGTCCTCCATCGAATTTCTTCACGAATAGGAATCATTACCATCTGACATGAAATGTAGTGCACTCTCCTTCTGCCAACACAGCAAGGCTTCTAGAAACTCTTTCCCAGCATCTTCAGATGCTACTTTTCCTCCTGTCTCTGTGAGCATGGCTGATACCTCCAAGTCAACAGCACTGTTTGCCTTGTATCTTGACCTAACACCAGCTACAAGTGATTGCTCCTGTTTGGCCACAGGTGAAAGCTCCTACCATAAACTAAGCTGCTTTAAACTCGAGTGTGGGGTACAGGACCAGCACTGGCTGTTCAGCTAGAGTGCAGTAACAGTCCAGATGCTTCAGAGCTGCTCTGCAGCATGAGTGTTTCCCTGCTAATTGGAGCTGATGCTGGCAGGAAGACAAGCTCAATTAAGCAACAGTTACAGTAACTACTGTTCCTCTGTGCACAACAACTCAGATGCTTAAATGTACATGCCCTTTGAAGTTAAATGAATTGCTTGTGCTGCTTTGGAAAACAGTCATTTTCTACAGAAAGAGATTATATATGAATTTTTAGCAGCAGAAATAATGATGTGTAGCAAGAAGATGATGTGCTCAGATGTACAAGACTATCTGCAAAACCACAGCTCCAGCATCTTTCAGAAACATCCACAAGTGTAAACTCTCCAATATAGTTCTCAACTCCATGGAGCTATTAAACTTTACAGTACCATTACCAACAGATTATGTCATAACATAATTCTACCAGTTACATTTTTTCCCTATGCTCACTCATTAAAAAAAAATTATACAAAAGTCAACAAATTACATTTCAGTTTTATATATGCTACATATCTGCTACAGGCAATGTGCCCTGGTGGGCAAGAGGGACAATGGGAACCTGGGGGGCATTAAGCAGTGTGTCCAGCAGATCCAGGGAGGTTCTCCTCTACTCTGCCCTGCTAAGATCTCATCTTGAGTACTGCCTTCACTTTTGGGCTCCCCAGTTTAAGAGGAACAGGAATCTGCTGGAGAGAGTCCAGCAGAGGGCTATGAGGATGATGAGGGGATTGGAGCACTGCCTGGTGAGGAGAGGCTGAGGGACCTGGGCCTGCTTTGTCTGGAGAAGAGAAGACTGAGAGGGGATTTAATCAATGTTTGTAACTACGTGAGGATTGGGGGTCGGGGTGGGACAGGATCTGCTCACTGCTGCCTGGGACAGGACAAGGAGCAATGGATGGAAGCTGCAGCACAGGAGGTTCCAGCTCAACACAAGGGGCAACTTCTTGGCACAGGCTGCCCAGAGAGGATGTGGAGTCTCCTTCTCTGGAGCCTTTCAAGGCCTGTCTGGATGTGTTCCTGTGTGCCCTGAGCTGGATTGTCTGGTCCTGCTCTCGCAGGGGATTGGACTGGATGATCCCTTTGGGCCCCTTCCAAGCCCTGGCATCCTGTGAATACCATGCTGCCATCGTGCCAGCTTCAAAATGAAAGTGGTGTACCCTGAGGCTTGAAGTTCAGATTGCAAGGAGAGGCTTCTGTTCCAGTTGCTGCTTTCAGTTTCCAGGTGTTTTGGGCTGTTGGTCTTTTCTGCTGGGTGGGCTGAGGGTGGGAGAGGTCTGTGGCTTTTGCTGCACTTTTCTGCTAACAGGCTAAGGTAACTGTGTATCAGATCACTCCCAGTGAAACTCTTTACCTCAACCCGGAGCTGGCTGGGGAGTTCTTGTGCTACTTTCCCTCCTGTCACTTGGGGAGAGAGTGGGGGCTTGTGAGAGCAGGACAAGTAGAAACACGAATAGTTCGCTAACTTCTGACAAATCCCAGCATGAAAAATTCTATGTAGTAAAAGCTGGGAATGCACCGAAGCCTCACACTTCTAACACCACAACGATGGTTCTAGAAAGCAGCTAGGCCATCATGCAACACACCTCACCAAGCTTTGTTTCTAAGATGAGCAGCCCCACGGTAATGCTGGGACACTGCTCTGGCTGAAAACCCATCTGAAGACCTGAATTAAGTAATCACTCCTCTTGTGGAACACCTCCCTGAGCAGGTTTCCCACGTGGCCACCCAAACAGCCAGGGAGGCAGCAGGATAGGGTGCGAACGTGTGGGCACAGGTAAGCAGCGGCAGGGGAAGGCAGTTATGCCAGGTGAAGTGTTTCACGGCTGCCGTTCCACGCCACCACACTGCGTGACTGCCTCATAGTCGTTCACTGAAAGCCGCCTCCGTAGCCTCCCACTGCAGCTGGGCACGGCGATTGCAGGCAGCAGCTCCGGGCGCGGAGCACCGTGAGGCTCCCAAGCTCCGCGGTACGGCACAGCTCCACCGCTCCGCTGCTCCCCCGCGCCCCGGCGCTGAGGTCTGCCTGGGCGCTGCCTGCGTCCCGCAGGGCGACCGCACGGCTGCAGCAGCGACAGCATCCCCTGCTGTCCCCAGCTCTGACAACCTCGGCTCTGGGTCTTAAAAGCCACACAAACCGTGGGACACTGCCTAAGGGTGCCTACACCCGAGCGGCGGGGCCAGAGGCAGTACAGGAAGGGGGACATTAAAGGGCAGAAAAGGGAAATATACAAAAGCCCCTAAAGCCCCGGGCGGCCTCTGGAAGCCTTTCCAGTCCCTTCCTCGCTAAGCGCCCAGCTCAAAATGCCGCTGGCACATCACCTCTAGCCCTGTCTCAGACCTCTCCCCTCTTCCCCCTCCCTAGGCGCCCAGCCCGGCCCAGCCCATCCCGCCGGGCCTCGCGGGGAGGAGACTGCGGCGGGAGGGCGGCGGCGGCGCTCCCCTAGCGCCGGCAAGGCCGA
>VWYK01014891.1:16478-33040 GCA_013399775.1 Semnornis frantzii | reverse complement strand
GCTGCCGTTGAGCGGCTGCGGCCCCGGAACGCGCTGTAAGAGCGGCGGCCGCGAGTAGCGGTACCGTGCGTTGGGGATGCGGCGGCAGGCTGCGAGTAACCGACGCCTAAGCTCGCCTTGGAGCGGCCGGCGGAGGCCGGTGCGGGGCAGGTACCGCTCAGCGCTCGGGCGCTGCCGGGCTGACAGCAGGTGTTCTCGGAGCAGCGGCAGCCGCCCATAGGGCTGGCAGCGTTGCCGGGAGCGAGAACCCCAAGGCTGCTCCATGAACACAGCTGTGCAGATAAAGGGAGGCACCGCCTGTTCGAGCAGTGCAAACAGCCACGCTGACACCCGGGCTGAGTGGGTTTGCTGGCGAGGGAATCCCTAACAACAACAGGTTACGTTCTTGCGGGGGAAAGAGATTTTTGAGCTTTATGTTGCCTTTAAACTATCAGAATTAGGTGCGTTCAAGGCACTGAAGGGCATTTTGGCTTTGCATGCAGGGTTTGCGGCTGCACGGGGTCTAGTTGCGGTTCTGAACGTGAGGCGGCTTATAAAAACGAGTCTCGGTGGTTAGCTACAAGTTTCCAGCGCTCGTAGCAGCAAGTTGTCCATGAGGATAAAATTGTCTTTTCTACTTGCTGTTCAATATCCGAACAGTTAAATATGGAGTTAATTATAAAGGAACAAAATGTTAGTCACCGTTTTTCTGGATACTTTGCTTAGGGGGGTTCAGAAAGGGCTTCAGGAACGAGCCCCCTAAGTGAGACACTTATTGAAAGTATTTTAGACTCCGTGACTCACCTTAACATCTGAAATCACACACTGTTTGCCTCGCCTTAACATCTGAAATCTACACTGTTTGCCTCACCTTAACATCTGAAATCACACACTGTTTGCCTCGCCTTAACATCTGAAATCTACACACTGCGTTTGCCTCACCTTAACATCTGAAATCTACACACTGCGTTTGCCTCGCCTTAACATCTGAAATCTACACGCTGCGTTTGCCTCGCCTTAACATCTGAAATCTACACGCTGCGTTTGCCTCGCCTTAACATCTGAAATCTACGCACTGCGTTTGCCTTGCCTTAACATCTCAAATCTACACACTCTGTTTTTGTAAAAACAGTACTTGGTTTAAAAAAAAAAACATCTCTATGAGCCTGTTACTAATGAATTTTTCTCTTTAAGGAGAGTCGGATGGCTGGGTGAGAACTGGTTGTTGAGAAGCTCGTGGTTGAGGATTACAACATGCCTAAAGAAATGCAAGAACTACAGAAGCAGTGGAATTTCCTGATGCAGTCCATCCACAGCAACTCAAATGTGGGTCTGGGTTGTGATTTTTATATGTTTATAAAGATACTCCTAAGCCTTGGACTATCCTGCCCCAATTGATTTAAATGCAGTTCACTCCCTTTTGGTGTGAAGGCCGAAAGGCTGTCCTCCCACACTCCAGCAATCAGGAGAAAAGGGAAGGCTGTTCTGCATTGCTTTGTTCTACTGCTGTAACCGTTGGAGATAGTAGAGTGGCACTTGAGTGAAATTGCTGCAGCTATAAAAAGAACTAAAGCTACATTACCTTTTCCTTAAGGGAAGGGAAATGTCTCTACTACAGTAAATTCCCAGTGCACAGGTATACTGCCTCTGTAAAAAGAATTGGGTTTTTTCCTATCAGTAACAATTAAATTCCTAACAACTTCATGATACAGATATGCCAGCACTGTGTTTATGCTCAGTAGATGAGCAGGTTGCTCATATATTACTAAGGCAGAGGAAACACAATCATTCTACAATATTTTTTCCTAACAAATACATGAAAATCATAGCTGAGACCCCACTGAAATCTGTGCAGCTGAACGGTGATTAGGGCTCTTGTTGAGGGTACATTTTGTGTGTTTGTTTTGCAGAAGTGGAACTAGGAAGTCCAAGAGAGACGTGTCTGTTGTTGGTAGGATTAGATTTGCTATGGAGTTACATCTGCAGTAAGCCCTCAGGCTTTCAGAGTGCCCTCTCCTCAAGCTGCAGGCTTACAAAAAGAGAGTCCCTCGAGTTCACTAAAACAGCAGGGATTTTTTTAAAGTGATCCACGACAAGAAACAAAAACTCACTCTGACCTGTTGTTTGTTTTATCCACAGGTGGTGGCATTCATGAATTCTCGTGTGGGCCAATATTTAGATGACCATCCTTTTGTTGCCTTATCACTCCTGATGTTTCTTGCAGTGTCTGCTGTTCCCATTGCATTTTTCTTCGTTTTTGTTGTTACAACAGCCATAATGGCCTGTATTGGTGTGATAGTCATGGAAGGTACTGTATGCCTGCTTGTATGTACTTCCTTTGCCTCCTCTTCCTTCTGGAGTTCCCAGTTACAGCAGTTGAGGGATTCTATACATGTCCCACAGGTTTCAGCAGTGGTGAAACTCCTAATGCAAGAGTAGTAATCTGATTAAGTGTAGTCTATGCCAGGAAAATCCTATTTGCTTTCTAGTCTCAAGCAGGATATGCCTAAGCCAGTTATCTTGACCATGCCTAGCTCTTGCAGAGGCTAGCTAGTTGGTTGCAGAAGGTTCTTCCCAAATGCTTTGGTGTTGGGGTTGTGGTAGAATGCCAGCTGTAGTTCACTTGTATATAAAGTAGTTTAAATAACCAACTGCTTTCCTTTTCTTAGGTGTTGCAATAGCCATAGGTGGCATAGCCCTTCTCTGTGTGCTGTGTGGCCTGGGTGCCCTTTCTCTGGGCATTTCTGGAGTACTGAGTGTGTGTTACGTTGCTCTTTCAACTCTGGTCACCTACTGGCATGCTTCAGGGTGAGTACAGATGGCTCCAGCCCTGGTTGGGTTTCCAGCTCTGCAACTGTACCTTCACATTGATTACAGTTATTGTAAGTGTGCTGCTTACTGGAACAAACATTTCATGAACTCCAGAGCACCTTTGGTGACCCTGGTGGCTTAAGGTGCATCATAGAAATGTCCAGTCATCCATAAGTATTCTAATGTGTTAATGCAGCCTCTCCTTCCTGTTGGGAAAGGGCAAATGTAAATTGTCTCAGACATGCATGTGCTAAACCAACACACCACCAAGCAGCAAGTTACAACTTGGTCTCACTCAGAGTCTTTGTTCTGAAATGTCATTAAAGCCCTTCCAGACTGGGCTTTGCATAGAAGATGAACCTTTTGCAGTTCTGTCTGCACAGCAAGCCAGCTGTCTCTGCTTGGCTGCAGTGGTAGAGTGCAGCCTGGCAGGGGTTGGACTAGATTGCTGTGACAGTTTGGGAGTTCCCCACCCCCCCACACGTTAAAATGACCCAGATGAGACCTCAGCTGGGCTGGAAGTTAAGAGTTGAAGCTCTATTTACAGCTCAGCACAATGTACAAGCAAATATATACAGTGTATACAGGAATATTTACAGAAATATACAAGGTAAAGGTAACACAGAAACACAACTCCCCTCCCAGCAATCAGAGACCCCAGGAGGGGCTCCCAACCACCCTTCCACCTTCCCCCCACCCCCACACCTTACCCCAAGGTTTGCCTTACACACAAGGAGAATCAGCTGGGGAGGATTAGAAGAAAAGTGGTTAGTGAAGTTATTCAGCAGAGAGGAGAAGCCAGAGCTGCTAGCCCAAGACCCAAGTGCCCTGTGACCCAGACTGCCAGCTCAAGAGACTCTTATCTCTTTTGTAAACATCTCAGCAAGCCTATAAGTGAAGTAGACATCAGCATTGTTTTCCTTCACAGCCTAGAGTATAGTTTTCTCTATTAAAATATTCCAATTAGCTCAAACCAGCACAATTACCTTTGGAGGTCTCTACCAACCCCTAACATTCTGTGAATACAATTGAATGAAATTAGTTGTAGATTTGAGATAGGCAGAGGGGTACTTACAGGGGACAGTGTGCCCAAAATCCAAATGACAGGTTTGGGTGGGTGCTGCCAGGCAGGTCTCCTGGTATTTCAGTCGGTATTGCCTGGGCCATGAGCTGGCATGGGAGTGAGAAGCACCAGCAGGTTGTGCTGGAGTGCCATCTGTTGCCCACTGAGATACCAGCCAGGGAGTTAATGATGACAGTCACTTCTTAAGCAGAAGAGTGAGAAGAAAAACTACAGCTCTTTGTAAACTTTTTTTGCTCCATCACAGCTGTGCTCCTTGCATGGCTCTCCAGGGCACACAGTCTGCCTGTTCCAACAGGCAAAACCTGTGGTATTGTCAGGACAAAACTACAGTGCAAGATCCAGTGTGCTTGCAAGGGTTCCAAGGCTGCCCACCACTCCCCCAGAGCATGCTTCTAGGTCTGTGATATTGTCCATCACTCCCAGAAAAGGCTTTTTTCAGTTTTCCCATAGCATATCCAAAACTAGCTAATATTTCTTTTTGGTTTCCTGGTTGAGAGAAGCCCTGGTAGAGCAGCAGTAGATGTTCCAGGAGCCTCAGACAAGCTTACATCACACACTGGTCAGGTCTTTTAGCAAAAAGATAAGACAATTTTACAGAAGAAAGACTACAAAAACTTTGGGTTTTTTTCCTGTTTACAGGGATCAGATAAGGAAACAAGAAGTTAATGGAAGTTTGCCACAGAAGAGTTCTCCTGTCTTGAATCTGTCTGCCAGTAATGGAAAGGAGGAGTAAGTGGGTTTCTTCCCACTTTTCAGAAGCACTGTGCTACTTTGACCTTTGCAGTTTGTTTACTTGCTGAGCATTCAACTTCTGTACACTCCTTGTGGGAACTGAAGAAAAAACAACCAATATGCATCTTAGGTGGTCAGTGCAAGACAATTAAGGCTAACCCTTGAAGAGCAGTGCATTGCCATGTTAGATCCATCTGTGTGGTGGAGTCTTCCAGAGGAAGTGAAGGGATGAATTAAAGTGCTACTGCTAAGTCTGTGGAGAGAAGGGGTAGGTATGTGTTTGACTTTTGTTTGTTACCAGTGCTGGGTGCATTATCTCCCAAAGTCTGTTAGCTGTTCTGACACACAAGTACCAAAGCTCAGAAAACCAGAGATGTGTTTTGAATGTTAAAACATTTTTCCAAGCCTTAGCAGCCTTAGCTAAAAGAGTATGAGCACATGATGCTAGTGCTTTGTATTTATTAGAGGAGGAAAACTGGGGTTTAACATCTGCTGTAGCATAAGCTCCTATGCACTTTTGGGTGTTGCTTTATTCTGAAGGGATATTTTCCTTGCATTTGCTTCATCACATCAGTGGCATGCAGCTAGACCTTGCCTTTTGTCACCTTTGAGTTACTTGAATTGCCTGTTTTGCTTGTAACTTGTGTGTTACTTAGACTTCTCATTATTACAGCATATGCAAAGTTTCTAAGCACTAGGAAACATCAAACTCTATTAAATTAATAAAGTGCTGTTTGTTTAAGCAGGTTGTCTTGGTATTCTATTTATTCTACAGTAGAAAGCCCTTCCACATCTCTGCCTCCAGGAGGGCTACAGTTGAAGCTGAGTTTTTCTCCTCAGGTTAAAGTATGGTGGCTGACCAATATTGCAGAGCCACAGAGTGGAGGTTACTCAGCTTCACATGCCTGTAGAGGCCATGCAGAACCCTGAGGACTAAATCAAATCAGCATCTTGGTTTATGCCAAAGGAGAGAATGACATTGCTTTAATGAGGCAAAGTTTATCTGAGCTACACTATGTTCCACCCAGGGAATGTTTTCAGCTACTATGATAAACACTTGAGCAACACTGAGGCCTTGGCCCTGCTCTGTGTTAGCCTGCAGGAGACACATGGAACCTGATGCTAGTTCATAAAGGGCCCTAGAACTGCAGTTAAATTTGAAGGATTTACAGAATAAAACTATAACAATAAATTTCTAACTCCCTAAGTGGAAGTACTGAAATGGAACTAGAAACCTTTGAGGGTCTGGCTAGTCCTAAAGACATTTATTGGTACACACTAGCACTTCTTTCTGCCATCCCTTTCACCCTCATCACAGCTGCTTACAGGAAGGAACTGCTCACCATGTCCAGGTCCTCAGAAACACTGATGAAGCAGAGAGGCACCAAGGCTCAACCCAAGAGACTGACCCACACAGCAACTGCTATTTGTGTGGCTGCCTTCATCTGCTGGCACCTTTCCCCATCCTGCACCTGGCCACACTCACCCACCCTCCCTTTCTACTATGCCTGGCTTAGACCAACAGTTGTCTGAACACCTTCCTCTGCACCTTGCTAGGCCAAGGTTTCCAGAGGAGGCTCGGGGTTGGTGTGAGGCCAGCAGTTGCTGGACAGGCTTCCCAGACCAGAGCAAAAGCATTCAGGAAAATGCTGCAGTTAGTGCCCATCTCTGGCAGGTAGCAGGACCCACACTACTCCAAGCATGCCCCCAGAAGCCAGCCACTCCCCTGGTGAAGCAGGCACAGGCTGGTGAGAACCATGCACTATGGGATGGATCTTGCCTTGGCCTGGAGACATGGCAGCTGTCTGGCAATGTGTTCTTATTTACATCTTGCCTAACAGCTCTGAACATATGCCCAGAAGACAAAAAGCTTTCAGGCCTTTTGTTAGGTTACTTACCCACTAGAAGTGGTTCAGTGCAAAACCCCAGACAAGCAACAGCCCTCTGCCCAGGGCTCAAACACTACCACCCTTTGAGACTTGGGGACTTGCAAGTGTCAAGCTCACTAAGGAAGAGCTGGCAGCAGCCTTCCCCCCAGCTAGGTCCTCAGCCCCAAAGGATGTAGTTCACTAACGTTTAGTTCAGACAGACATACAGCAGTGGGCAGCCTCTCCTGTGCTTAATTCCTACATCCCAGTGGAACCCAAGCATCCTGGGTCTTGCTAGGTGTGATTGGAGCAACCACCTTTTCTATGGTTGCTGAAGCAGCTGCTGCAGCTCAGGCCAGAGCCTCCACTGCTGACTGCACCTGCAGCAGTTTCTTGGGCTCCTTTCCTATGCCTCCTGTTGCTGGAGCCCACATTCACACTTCTCTTTTCCATCGCAGGGCAGAATACAGTCAAGGACTCTCTTTGTATTTGTAAAGTGAGCTTTGAAATTTCAGTTTACACTGCTGGGAGGCTGAGAACTATCAGCACTTTCAGTGGCCAGATGCATTCTGCTCTTCCTGCAATTGACAAAGGAGGAGGTGAAAAATAACAATAACCAAGCACCCTGCAGTGCCTTTGATTTTAATTGTCCTCATTCAGACTTCACCACGAACCACCAAGAGGGAAGGAGAGTTAACTCTCCCCTCAGGGCCATGTCTGACAGCCTTCCCCTCGGCACAGGGTTGTAGCTAGGGAGAGCAGCAGGCAGAGCAGCCCTTGCTTTGGTCTGGATGGTGCTCACTGTCTGCAACCCCTTTGTCTCACTGCCCCAGCCAGGAAGTGTAACACAAAAAACAGAAGTCAGAACAACCTCTACCCTTACTCCAGGCAAGTGAAGGATTCTGAACACCTCCACTATTGCAAGCCTCCAGGTGAAAGTTTCTCCCAGAGCTGGTCTGTGTCGATTACTGGAGATGCTAGCCAGCATTTCTGCCACAAAGCTGTCACACAGCAGCCCAGGGAGCAGTATTTAGCAAATCCCACCCTTCCCAGAGCAGGGAGCCATTCAGCAATGAGAAGCAAGGACTCTGAACACACCCCCCCACCCACACACACCCCCACCCACACACACCCCAATCTTTCCCACACTTGGTGGTTGAGTGGATAGAGGGAAAAGAGCTTACTTGCCCCAGAAGTGCTAGAAGCCCATATTGCAAGTACCATGTTCTGTCAAGTACATAAAGCCTCTTCATCAAGCACCACTTCTCTAGCTTTCATCAGAATACTTCATGTCCCATCCAAGCACTAAGTCAACAGGACTGCAGTAGGTGGTTTGCTGGACAACAGCCTAAAGCAATCATTTCAACCCAACCTCCATCTGGTTGATAATAGATAATGAAAGTTACTTGCAAATAAATGTCTCCAGTGCAAAAATCAGTTTCAGTGCAGTTTTGTTAACACTACAACTAAGACAAACAGCACAAAGCCTTTCCAATGATCACAGTACTATATGCTCTTCTTATAGGGGATGTATGTCAATAGTTAGATGTTCCCTGAAAGCTGTTGTAAAGAACAGCTCATTAATAATGCTTGTTAAGTGGTGTAGTGGCTGTGGCAGATGAGTGCCAGCCCTGTTTACGCACAGCATGCCTGACAGTCAGCAGTAGCAGAACCTGTCCACTGGCTTGCTCTGAAGCCCTGCATGTACAGGGATGATCACTGTTGCACAGGACTACCAGACAGTGTTAAGGCTGCTAGACTCAGTGCAGCAGAGCCCTTTCATCCCTTCTCATTCTGCCACATGCAATTGTTATGCCTCAGCTCCTTAAGGCAGGCAATGTGTGGAGAACACAAAATAATTGCATGACTGAAACTGTTTGAAGTGGTCTCTTGCATCTGCAGATACTGTTCTCATCTCTGTCACTGCAGGTATTCACTGCAGCTTTCAGTTTAAGCACACAGTGACATTTTAACAACACTCAGCACTGCATTGCTCACTCTGCAACCTCCTTACCTGCTTGCTGTGATGAAGAAAAGTCTACAGGCTCTGTTTAAGCTAGAGTAGAACTAAAGATGCTTGTATGCCTCAAGCATGCAGCAAATCTTTAGTAACTCAATGCATCTGCTCCATCAGCTCCAGGACAGCTTAATCTATTTTTCATATTGTATTTGCATGAGATGCAATCCCAAACCTTTGTGCTCAAAGGGAAGTGCAGTTCAATCTCATTTATCCTAGCACTGCAGGAGGCTCCCTGAAATATTTATCATGTAAGACAGACTAGAAGTAGGTGAATCAGAAATCATGTTAGTGGAGAGCAACAAGCCCAAGCCCATTAGATCCTTTGGTTTAAATCACTGCTTTTCAAAGCATCACATTATTCCAGGCTGGCCACCAGTGCACCAGTGTAACCTGGCAGAGTAAAAAGCATTAGAGAAGATTTAAGAACTCCAAGTTTAATCTCTCAGTATTAGAAGGTGCTGTCAGTCACCCTGCAATGCCAATTAAAGCAGAGAAAAAATGTCTAGTAGAGGGGAAACTGCCAGTGTCGCTTGAGCCCTATCCAAAACACTTGAGCTTTCATCTCCAACTTGAGCACTTCAGTTCTCATCTCCGCTAGAACCCTGACCATAGACACTGAGAGCAGTGCCACAGCTAAAGGTAGGCACCCATCTCTGTCTGGTCTTGTTTCTTGGATGCTACATTGCAGCTCCACACTACACAGCTCATCCAGAAGACTTTTGCAGTCACTTCTCCAGATTTATTTGTATAAAACACTAACATGCTATGTTTACCACGGATGCTCTTTTTAGACATTTGAGACAAGATAAAATTAGTAACATTGTGGCCACCAGAGAGAGAATGCCAACAGCAGTCATCCTAATGCCAGCCCATGCCTTCTTACTTGAGAAAGTGCTCCCTGCAAAGCAAGCAGAGGAATAACTTGTAGAGACAGCTCTTGGTTAGACCCAAGCAGCATGCAGCAGCATCACACTGGCTCCATACCTGGAGTTGCAGACCACCCTTCTGGCACAAGGAGAACAGGACCCTGTAAGCTCACCACTGCAGAGCTCACAGCTAGCATCCCACTCCCTACAACAGCAATATAGTGACAGTGAAGCCCACAGTACAGTGCTCATCTTGCTCAGTGCAAGCTGACACCTGCTCAGGCATTACCTCGTTTGCTTCTCGATGGTCTTGGGCATCTTGTGACACACAGAGGGGAGTCTGGTTGGAAGCGATCGCAGAGCAGGACACTGCAGTGGAAGTACACCTAGGGCAGGGAATGAGAAATCCTTTCATTTAGGGACAACAACTCCTATCTACTCATCTAAAAAGGACAATGTCACTTACTAGGCCAGGCAGGGTTTTTCCACCAGACACAAAGGCAAAAGTCTTCACTTCCAGCCTCTGGCGATAGTTGGCATAGCTGACTCCATGCCCCACGGGATGAAACACAGTCCGGTAGCTGTCCAGGTCATACTCACACCTGCCAACAGGCAAGACCAAGTCAGAACAGCAAAGTAGAGGAGGTTTGGGATTTTATAAACAGCAGGCTACAGTTAAAAGGTAGAGGTGTTGCCATCTTCCTACAGCTTACCAGGGCTAAACAAAGCCCTTACACTTGGGGCTGTCCCTAAGTAGCAGTAGGGAAGAATTAGGGAATCCTCTCAGCCCCTGCCAAAAGTGCTTTTGTTTGTGGCAGGGCACTCACCCATCAACAACAATATTCCACTGGGGAAGAGAGCTTGGATCCTGTGAAGCTGTTGCCCAGCAATCATCCAAGACCAGCTGGAGGTTGGGATCGTTGCGGTTCAGGACCTGAACCTCCAGGAAGATAGGCTGCCGCAGGTACCTGACCACCGGGTACTGGTCCTCACGGTACGGCTGCCTGTAGGAGCTGTCTGCAAGAGCCAAGTCAGATAAACCAGCTGCAACACTCCTGCAGGAGCTCTGGGGACCAGCAGCTGCAGTTTGTTCTGGACTAAACAGATGGGAGGCACTTGTCTCAAGCAGTATGCATGAGAGTGGAAAGAAGGACATTGGAAACCCAAGCACCAGAACAGTTCACTCACACCCCTCCCCTCATGAAGTTTCAGTTGCTTCCCTACAGCTCAGAGTCAGCCTTACCTGGGTAGCTTAGGAGAATTAGGGAGAGGGGACCTTGGTTCACTGAAGAAGCTAGAGAAGGAAGGTTATCTACCCTTATAGTGAGGGAGGCGTCACCACTGCTGAAGGAGCACAGGACTGTTAGCCTGTAAGGAGGAAGGAGCAGGTAATGCTGAAGTTCCTTTTTAGAGCATAAAGGACTAAGTATTACTTAAAGGTTCCCAGGCACACCTGAGCTCACTGTCCCTCGAGATCACAGGCAGTGGAAGGTCTGCCTGGGCTGCTGTCACCTCATTCTCATAGACTATCTTCTCCCCATCAAACTGCAGAGAAGAAACAGTGTTAGCAAGAGCACTCCCAATGCATGAGGCACCCTCACCACCAATCCTGGCCACACACTGACCCAGTGCCTGGTCCCACAGCCGTTCAGTGGTACATGGAACCAGACCCTGTCGTTCAGGGGGGATTTGAAGGCTGGCCGGCACAGTGGATCCCGCAGCCGGAGCGTGGCCAAGTCCAGCAGGGGTGTGGTACTGTCAGCAACCACCTCAAAATCCATGTACCCATCCTGGGTGCATACAGCAGCTGCAAGAGAGGTTCACACAAGTTACACCAGTCAGTGGCAGCCCAGAGCTGCTGTGATTTTGCTAGAGATGCCCTTTCCTGGGAAGGGCTAATTCAGGAACAAGCCAGGCTGAAGGGTTACCCTGAGTGGCACATGGCCTGAATCCCTTGAAGTCAGCCACTTACCCACTGGTGCATGCTGCTCACAGGGGCACTCCGGGTGCATTGCCATAGCCACAGTCTCCCCATGGAATTGAAAAGTCAGTTTCAAGGCGGACAGGTAGGGCTGAAGTCCTGAGCAGGTCCCACCATGCACCTGGGATACAAGATTCACCCTCCTGAGATCTAACAAGAGCTCATTTTACCACCAGCAAGTTAAAGCTTTTTTCCCTAGCCCTGAGGCCATGGTGCTGCTCCTCACCCCTCACTACTTCTCATTTGCATCGCTCCAGGCATGCCTAACAAGAACACACCTCAAGAAGAGAGCTTCCACCTCTAGCTGTTTTGAGCTAGAAGCTTCATGAAACCCAAGTCACCTTCTAGTGCTGCCTGCCAGTTAGACTCAGTTTGCATTCATTTGAATCACAGCTGCCCTCAGCCAGCCACAGGGCACAAGGCTGACTTGGAAAATGCTTAGCCAAGGTCAAAGTTACTGTGCTCTGGGTCACCAACAAGAAATTGTGCTCATGCTGACTGCTGTGACTTGAGGATTACAACTCACCCTGGACTTCAGGACTCCCCTGCTAATAAACAGCTTGACTCCTTTCTTCCCATCCAGAGCAATCCCACTTTCCTGCAGCTTGTCCATGGGGATGGTCTTGTTCTCTACATCCACAGCCATGAGAGTGCCTGGGAAGGCTGGGATGACCACAGTCATGTGTGTTGCATTGCAGATTGCTGGACCTACGGGCACACCACCTTTGTTACATACAACACCATTTCCCCCAGGGCAGAACCAAACCAAATTCTGACTTGATTTGTGCATTACCTGGTGCACAAAGCATCCTTGACTCTGCAGTCAACCTGCCTTCAGGAGGGCCATACATCAGCTTAAGTGCCACAGTGTAGAGGACCTTTTCATCATGCTGGCAAAGATAAAGCTCTGTTAGAGCACTCAGCCCAATTACACCAACCCCACAGGGCCATACAGTACATCTGGCCCAGGACTGCTGCTGTTCACCTCAACCCCTTCCCAAAACAGGATCTGTTCATAAGACTGCCAGTCAGGTGTTCACAGGGCAGGTTTTTAGAGATGCCCATCAGCTGAGCTGTGAGGAGCACACAGTTTTCCCACTTGATGGGGCTGGGCAGTTCAGTGACACCATCCAAAAAGCCAAGCAGCTCTGTAACCACCAGCTAGGTGCAGCCCCACACTGGCTCCAACAGTGACCTGTAAGTGCCTTCCACAGGCCTACAGGAAAGGGACACCCAACCTCTGTTAACACAGCACTGCCTCCTCAGTGCCAGCCCTTTGCTTACCTACCTTGTAGGAGACAACTCCAGTGGCAGTGAAGGCCACGCGGAAGATCAGGTTGCGACCATCAGCAATAAGGTCATAGCCTTGCTGCATGGCTTGCCCAAGGCTCAGCTGATGTGCTCTTGTTCCATCATCAACTGACAGAGTCCAGGGCATCAGAGCTGCTGGAAGCTGCAAGGCAAGAGAGCCTCAGGAAAGGAAAGTACAGGCAGGTGGGAGCAGCAAGGCACTGCAGGGCTACCGAGTCACAGGTTTCACATGCAAGAAGATGTAAGTACTCCAGAGAGGGAGCTACCCCAGCCTGGTACCACAGAGCTCAGCTTAGGTCCAACACCCAGATATTCCCCAGGCCCCCCTGCAGAACAGAAGGCACATACCATATCCTCATCACTGAAGCTCAGGCTGGGTGCTGGGAAAGTAACCTGGAACACAGTACAAAGTTAGAGCAGAGCAGCAGACAGTGCTCACAGCCCTGCAGCTTCCCAAGGAACAGCTCTGCTGCACTTCTCCCAAGCAGGCCGCTGACACCAGCATCCCAGTCCCTCCTTGCAGTAGGGCTGAAGCCAGACTGTGTGCATTAGTAACCACTTGCAAACCAGCTCTCTGAAGAGGTGCTGGCCATGCCAAGGTGGACAAGCAGTCAACAGACCTCCCTGAAGCTGGTTGGAGCTTTCCCCAGCTCTCTGCTTATCCCAGCTCAGCAGTTCCAGGGGTCAACCATCCTGTCCCGGACCTGGAAGCAGGACCTACAGGACCCCCTTTCCTGTACTTACTTCCATGAAGTCTTTGGTACAATTTGTTGTGCCAGCAAAGAAAGGAGCAGCAATTTCATCTGCATTAGTGTTGTTGCAGTGAGCACTGTAGGTTACATTCTTCTCCTCTCCCATTGTGTCATTCACCATCAGCATCAGCCTGAGCTGGTACTGACCATCCTAGAGACAAGCAAGACATGCTTTAGCAAGAGGCAGTGGTACCCAGCACAGCATGAAAGCAGCTAAGAGCCTTTAAGGCTAAACTAACTTCAGCATTTTCAGTGTTTGTACCAATTTGAGGACAAGGTGAAGTACTGCTTTAAATATGCCATAAAGAAAGATTTCTAGGGCAGCATGGAGCTGCAAGGTTCAGCTGAAGGACACTCTCAGAACTGCAGGGATTACTACATAGTAGTGCCAGAGTCAGCTGTTCAAGAAACAAGTGGATAAACACCAAGAGTCCTCTGGTATTTCAAAAGCCCAAAAGCAACACTTCGCAGTAAAACCTCTGCTGGACTAGTCTGGTTTGGGCTCCACTTACTCCAGCACAGCTAACACCACATGCTGGTCACAGGTGTGGAGGTAACCTGTAGAGGTGTGCAAGTAGAGGAATGCTCTGAGTGTTGAGCCTGGTCCCTCTCTCTGCAAGATATTCTTTACAGCAGCTCCATCCCCTTACAGAACAGCAACATTTACAGTTAGAGCTGAGGCTGTGGCTGCCCTTTGGAAGGCCAAATCCCCTGGCAATTCTCAGCTGCTCTCTTAGAAGTGTTGCAGGTTATCAGAGCTATCAGTAAAGTCAGGACTAGAGACACTATTACATCCAGGCCTGGGCAGGAAAAGCATCCCACACCCCCTCACAGCAGCTTCCTAGAGTGACCTCTTTACCTCCAGGACAGTACAGTTGGTAAACAGGACATGGAGCAAGAGCCTCTCATGGTCCACAGAAGGGTCACAGGATGTGAGCTCCTCACCACTCAGACCTAGGGAGAGCAGAGCAGAGCAGCACTGCAAGTAGGAACCTGCTCTGGGGCTGCAGCAAAGGGCCAGGGCAGGGCAGCAGCAGCACCTACCAACAATGCACACGTGCCAGGAGTAGTTGCCAAGCTCTCTCGAGAACTCAACCTCCATGGTATCCCTGTGACAGGTCACACTCTCTGCAGAAGAAAGACCACTATCAGCCCCACCATTGCCCTCCTGCAGGCACATACCTTGCGAGCCCTCCAGCCCCACTTCAGAGCCCTCTCCCACACTGAGGCAGTGGGGAAGCAACCCTGAGCAAACCTGAAGTCAATATTCACACAACTACCAGCCCAAAAGCTCCATTACCCAAGAGATCCTGATCCTCCAGGCCTTCAGCACAAAAGGCTAAGGGCAGCAAAAAGACAAACAGGAGCAGCAACCTGCAAGCAAAAGAGAAGCAAATGAGCAAGCAGCAAGGAAAGGACCCGAGGACCCCAGCCCAGACTCCACTCACCACATCCTGGAGGTGCTCAGGCACTGCTGCTCCACTACCAGCCCCATCTCTCCCTGCTACCACAAGCTTGCTCCCTGGCTGCCGCGGGAGGGTTATATAGCACTAGGGTCAGGCTCCACACAGCTGCAGCCTCTCTGCTGCCCTGGGGCCAGACAGCTTGCACCTGCCTCTTGTTGAGATGCCCTCTCCTTGCTGTGAAGAGGAGGGCTCACAGGACAGCCTAAGTGGTGATTAAGCTTTTGGTTTTTGATATGGCAAATCTGCAGTGCTGCCACAGACCTCATTAGGAGGAAAACACAAGTGACAGGTTAGGGAAAAGAAGTCCTGGATCAGATCTTTAGACTGGAAGGGCCCTGGAGGCTTCAGAGGGAATAGCATTGCCTGGTGAAAATTCCTGACCAAACTAGAACCTGCACATGAAATGTAACTAGCTTTGTATATAGTTTTGGGGGAAAAGAAAATAACTGCATCTTTATAATTCCTGCCATGCCAAATTGTTTCCAAATCAGATCAAAAGGTCTCAGGAAGATGCCTGGAAAGGAAAAAAAAAGCTCAAATTTATATCATCTGTCAGCTTCATCAATGCTTTTGATTTCACACAGACTTGTGGGGGAAAAAACCACCAGACTCTTGTTTTTTAAAGTGAATACTTGAAGTGTGAGAAAGAAAAAAAAAAAAAAAAAAAAAAAAGATCATAGCAAGAGAGGAAATTAACAGCAGTTTGGGAACAAGATGCTGCATTTGGCTTCAGGGGAACCTTTATTACTGTGCCATCTAGTCACAAAAAATACATGTTTATATTTCTTTATACAGTTATAGACCTGTGCCCAGAGCAGAATTTAAAGTGTCCCAGTTCAAGTAACAGTAGCCTCAATTCTCTGAAAGGCTCAGAGTTAGGAGCAAAAGTTTGTTGAGTCCTGGTAGGCACCAAAGGGCTGGGAACTTGTCTGGGCCAAGGCATGAGCAGGGGGCAGGTAGCTGCAGCCACGTGCTAGCAGCTCCCTCGTATCAGTCCATGAGGATGGAGGTTTGTAGGATGCAATCCATCAGGATGTGCTACAATAATTAGCTGCTGCCTCACTTGGCACATCTCAATTTGCAGCCAGCACTACAGAGGAGTGAGGCCATTCCCTGGCTGAGCTCGGGAACCTGCCACAGTCACTGTGGCTGAGTCACAGCTGAACAGCAAACTGATGCCCTCAAACACTAAGCTGTCTCCATGGCTTCCATTTCTTTTTCCTCTGCTGCAAGAACCTCCAGAGTCTCCTCTTCCAGTTCTTGGGAGGGGTTGGGGTTGTGGGAACTTGGGGGTTTTGGTTTTGTTGTTGTTGTTCTGGTTTTGGTTGCTGGGTGGGGGTTTGGGGGGGGCTTGGTTTGGGTGTTTGGGGAGGCTGCTTTGGTTTGGTTTGGTTTAGGGGTTTTTGTTTGGGTTGAGTTTTGTTACTGGGTTGGTTTGTTTGGGTTTTGGTGTGGTGTTTGTTTTATTTTTATTTTTATTTTCTTTTTTATTTTGTACTTGTTGGAGAAAAAGCATTGCCCTGGAGCAGTGCTGAAGAGCCATGAGCATGGTGGTGCTGCAGACCATCTCCAGAGAGCACAGACCACCTGGGATGAGATTGAGCAAGGCTAAGGGCAGGGTTCTACACTTTGGCCACAACAACCCCAAGCAGTGCTACAGGCTGGGGACAGAGTGGCTGAGAGCAGCCAGGC
>VWYK01014891.1:1573-16232 GCA_013399775.1 Semnornis frantzii | reverse complement strand
CCCAGGGAGGTGGTGGAGTTGCCATCCCTGGAGGTGTTCAAGCCTGGCTGGGGCACTTAGTGCCATGGTCTGGTTGATTGGCTGGGGCTGGGTGCTAGGTTGGGCTGGGGGAGCTTGAAGGTCTCTTCCAACCTGCTTGATTCTGTGATTCTATGACAGACCTGCTCTGGGCTGTGGCTGACCCTGTCCCCCACACACTGGCAGCAGAACAGCATTTGAGACATCAGTGAGCTCAACATGGTTTTCCTTGGGCTTGTTTGTAGCACTGGTGATGATATCATGGGAAACAGAGATCTTGTTTGGTCTTTTTGTGTGTGTGTGTGACACCTACTTTTGTGGTATAAAAACCAAATGAAAACAAGAAAGCAAAAGCTTGCAGACTGCTGGAGCTTCTCTCCAGCCGATGTGGGTTTTGCCTTGCCTCTAATTAGAACACAGAATCATAGACTGGACCATAGCTTCCCATTCAGCACCATCCAAAGGCACTTTAACTCAGCATTGTCTGCGTTAGATGACAAACCTCACTCCGAGACCTCACTTCGTGTGCTGAATTAATTAAGGGGAAAGCAAACAAATGTACTTCTGTAGTAGAAAGCAATCATCTTGATAATTAAAAGGTCTCTTCTGCCACCAACTCACTTTCACAAGTGCAGCTAATGTTGTGACATGCCAAAAATGAGGGTTGTGTGCAGTAGCTTGTTTCCTCTAACAGCTGCAAACTTAACTGGGTGCTGAGCCATAGAAAATAGGATAAAAACTGCAGGTTTTATTAGGAAAGTGTTAATGGTGGTGCAGGGAACTTAAAGGAAGGGTGAGGGTAAAATTGCCTTCTAGTGCAGGGATGGAGGTTGGCCTGGGTGAGGCACAGCCTTCTGCACTGCCCTGAGCTGGCAGGGTAGCAGTGGGCACGGCTGTGGCTGGCATGAGGCAAACCCAGGGCTTTGGGTTTGCTCATTCGAGGATTTAAACCTGTCACACAACCTGACTGACTCCGTGCCCTCATGGAAGGAAAGCATTGGTATGAGCTTCTTCCTGAAGAGCTCTTCAATCCCTGTCTGAGAAAATCATTAAGAGAGGAAGCCCGTTTGGAGAGGTCTCCGTCCGGCGGCATTATGGGATGTAAATGAGGTGGCACTCCGCTCAGGAACTGCACCAGCTGCTCTTCTTCTGCTGCCGCTCCTGTGACAGGAGCATCCCGGGCAGCAGAGCCGCCAGGAGCATCCCGGGCAGCAGGGCCGCCAGGAGCATCCCGGGCAGCAGGGCCGCCAGGAGCATCCCGGACAGCAGGGCCGCCAGGAGCATCCCGGGCAGCAGAGCCGCCAGGGGCATCCCGGGCAGCAGAGCCGTCAGGAGCATCCCGGGCAGCAGAGCCGTCAGGAGCATCCCGGGCAGCAGAGCCGTCAGGAGCATCCCGGGCAGCAGAGCCGTCAGGAGCATCCCGGGCGGCAGAACCGTCAGGAGCATCCCGGGCGGCAGAACCGTCAGGAGCATCCCGGGCAGCAGAGCCGTCAGGAGCATCCCGGGCAGCAGAACCGCCCCGTTAATTGCTGCGGATGGATGCTCTAAGGCACAGGTTAGTGCAGTTAGCTTAGCAAAAGGGCAACCTGCCCCTGCTAGGTGCTGGGGACCTGACCAGAATGATAGAGCCCTGCAGCGGGCACTTGACCAGCAGCACTCTCCCTGATTTCTCCTCAAATACCGTTTTCAAACCGACCTGGCACATGCACTTAGCAAGCCTTTGGACCATAAGTGCTAGAATCACAGTCCAGTTCTACTCACAGAGGCAGCCTTAACACCACTGAAATCAGAGGAAACAGTTTGTAAGGCAGCAAGTGATGATGTGAGATAGGTGCCGGAGCCGTCAGCTCCCAGGCAAAGACCACGGTGCCAGTGGGGCAGGGGCTGCAAGCCCACCACATTTCCATTTCTTGAGTCCCCTGTGCCAGCCTGGGGAAATCCTGCACCTCTTTTTGCATCTAAACCAGAGATGCTGGTTTTGCCAGATGCCCAAGATCCTCCAAGGAGCCACTCTCAGCTAAAAGGATCGGGCACTAGGCTGTGGTTTTGCCTGCTGTGATTTGTGGACCCCCTGTCAGTTTTACCATGCTGGTCCTGCCAGATCTGCTTCCACCCACACACCCACTCATGTACGTGGAAAGGCTTAGTAATGTGCCTGGCCTGCGGGGGGAGGGGCTGTTTTCCACAGCAGCAACCCAGTAAATCTCAGGCTAGGAAGGACTAAGGTTTAGGCTGGACATCAGGCCAGAGTTTTTCACAATGAGAGTGCTGAAGTACTGAAACTGGCTACCCGGGGATGTGCCTGAGGCTCTGGCCCCAGAGACAAGATCAGACTTGGTGCAGCTCTGGGCAGCCTGCTCTAGTTGGAGGAGTCCCTGCTGACTGCAAGGGTGTTGGACAAGATGACCTTGGAGGGTCTCTTCCAAGGCAGATAATCTGTAAGCCTTTCTGACTTCCCCAGCAAAGGTAAGTGCTTGTGCTGTGCTCCTGCCACAGCTTGGGGAGACTTCAGTGCTTGGGGTGAAATGTGCACATACTGACACTCGTGGCCTTTGGAAGGCTTTGGGGGGGGGAGGGCTGACAGGTTTTTGGGGGTTTTTAAGTTCAAGGAATTTTTCCCCTAACAGTTAAAGACAGAGAGAAGATGAATGAATCCCCTCTGCCTGTAAGTAGTTAAGTAAGCAACAGAAGAGTCACCTGCCAGAAAATGAAAGCGTTCCCCATGCCATTGCCTTATTACTCAGGCAGGGCTCCAGGCAAGTTGTTTGCCAGGATGAACTTTGCCTCCTCATTTCCCTCCTCACAGGGATGCCTTAACCTGTAATCATTAATGAGGTATCCCTGCAATGGAAGTGTGACTGTGCAGCTTGGCTGTCACTCGGAGCCGCTCAGCCAGACCAGAACTTACTGAAAATGTCGAGCAGGTATCACAAAGCAGCAGCTGATGGCAACTTGGACCTACTGAAAGAAGGCACTAGGAAAGACCTCAACACCTCAGATGCAGATGGGATGACTCCCACCCTTCTGGCAGCATATCATGGGTACCTGGAAGCTCTGGAAGTCATATGTGGAAGAGGGTAAGTCAGTCAAGCCTCCGCCGCTTCACGGTGGTGACTCCAAACTCCTACTTGTGCCTCACGTTACAGATTGGACTTGATGATATTGAAGGTCTTCTCCAACCTGGTTAATTGCGATTCTGCAATGCCCTGATTAGCTCAGCCCCAGAGACTGCAAACCCCCAGGCCTTTCTTTCAGGGCATTGCCAAGAACTGTTCCTCTTGGTTTGCAGAACCCACAAGCAGGTCTGTGCACGAGGTCAGCCAAGCTGCATCAGCAGGACCATCGCTGCTGAGCCTGAGGGGAGCAGACAGCAGGAGCAGGGCCCTGGGATCCTGCCTCCCTGTAGTGGAGGAGAGGTTGGCCAACAGCCTGGGATGATAATTTGTCTTTGACACAGGCTCCATCTCTGCAGAGAAACAGAGCCTGAAACACTTCACATGAAAAGCTCCCCTGTGCTCTTCCAAAGCGCAGGCAGCAGGCACTTGTGCAGGGTCACTGCATCCACAGCTGGCATGTTTGAGACAGCAATGTCTGGCATGGGCATTCCTTTGCCTTTCACAGTGCTACCATGCTAGAAATTATAGGAGTGGTTCATAAACTCTGGTAGCATCCTGGTAAATCGAGGGGTGGAGGTGGAAATAACAAAAGAAAAGGTTTCTACAGGTTTATTTTCTATCAGGGATGTTTCTGTAGTACACGGAAATGTACTACACCCTTAAAATGCACTACTAAAACAGTCATTACCTCCCCACCCTCCAGACTGTCTTGCTTGGAGCCAGCTTTTAATCTGTGATTCTGTAACGAGCTCTGAGCAGAGATGAAGATGAGCTGTATTGTCAACTATAATGGCTCAGAGGAGAAGGGAGGGAAAAGCTGAAGAACTGTTTGGATGGACCTGAGTTTTATTTTAAAAAAAATAATAAAAGAAAGAATTGAAAATATGGGATGAAAATAGGTTTTATAGCCCACTGAGCTGAGGTGTGGCTTTAATAAAGCAATAAAAAAGACCTTTGGACTGCACAGTTGTTGCTGTGTCCTCAGGAGAAGCAAAAAGAGATTGGCAGCTTTTCTACTTGTATGATTAAGACAGATTCAAGGAAATATGTAGTGCAAATCAATAAGGGTTTGTCCCTGAACAGCTAGAAGACAGAACAGCCAGCTCAGGAACAAACAACAAAACTCTTCTTGTGCCAAAATTGGATTGAAAAATATGGCTTGTAGCATGCAGGCTGCTGGAAGTCACAGCCAAGGAGACCAAAGCCAGACTTGCTGTGTAGCTGTTACTCAGGGTGCTGCTAACTCTTTTTTGTGGTGGAGGACAGCTCAGGGGCAGGGCTGCCCTTGAGTCTGCAAACATTCACCTCTGGTTTAGCCCAAGGTCTCCTGACCTGATCAGCAAGCTGTGGCTGGCAGAGATGTAGCTCCGGTCTCACTGCGTTCCTTGGGAGACTTCCAATGTCTTCTGCAGTTAGTTAATGTCTCTCTCTGAGAAAGCATTTCAGCAAATCCATCCTTTCCTTGAAGAGACTTCCTGACAACTACTGGCTGGTTTTCTTTAGAGTGGTGGCAGAGTTTAGGGCTGTAGGAAGCTTGCAACACATCCAGCCCTTGGCAAATGTAGCAAGGCTAAGAGTAAAGCCCTTTTAGCTTGAAAGTGACTCTCCTCCGAGGCATCAGGAGATGCTTTCTCTGCTTGCTTTGCAGGCAGGGACTTGAATAAAGGCAACACTCTGCGGCAGATCATACAACCATAGAATGGTAAGGTTGGAAGGGACCTCAAAGATCATCCAGTTCCAACCCCCTGCCATAGGCAGGGACACCTCCCACTAGTACAGGTCACTCAAGGGCTCACCAACCTGGCCTTGAACACCTCCAGGGAGGTTGTGGAGCACAGAATCACCCAATGTGATCTTTGGTCGATGATTCTCTGCTCTACAACCTCCCTGGGCAACCTGTGCCAGTGTCTCACCACCCTCACTGCAAACAGCTTCCTCCTAACATTCACTTTCGATCTCCCCTCTGCCACTTCAAACCCATTCCCCTTGTCCTGCCATTCCCAGACCTTGTCAATAGTCCCTCCCCAGCCTTCCTGCAGATCCTTCAGATCCTGGAAGGCTACTCTAAGGTCTCCTGGAAGCCTTCTCTTCTCCAGGCTGCAGAGCCCCAACTCTTTCAGCCTGTCCTCATAGAGCTGCTCCAGCCCTCAGATCTTTTCTCTTTCTTGGGAAAGCAGGGGAAAGAGGCATATGAGAATCCAAAGTAGATGTCAAACCTTACCCAAAGCCCCACTGAGCTGGGAACAGGCTGTAGTTGGTCAACGGTCTGACACTCAAAGGCTGGCAGGGGAAAAGAGACTACAAAGAGCTGCAAAGGGAGGTGGGGGAGGGCAGCTGAGGCAGCCCTCCCAAGGCTCAGGGCAATGCAGGCTGCTTGCTCATGTTGGAACTCAGAATTGTAAGCCAGGCACAGTCAGGCAGCTCCCCAGGGAGAAGCCACAAAAGCAGAAACATGTGCACATGGTTTCCTCATGAGTAAGTGGAGAGACTTTGATCCTCAGCTGGCAGCTCCTGGTAGAAATGCCTGCCCCTTGGCAGCCTGGCACACTCAGACCTCCATTGTTTCTCAATGCAAGCAGCTCTGCCTCTCAGCTCCTCAGGGACCCCCAAACTCTCTCTCACTTGTGACATTTCAGGCTGAAGAGTGTTTGCAGATTTGGTCTCAAATTTGTTAGTGCTTTTCTTCAGAGATACTGAAAGCCAGAGATGAAGGCCTGAAGGAGATTTTGTGCTAGAATCCTTTCACTCACAGTACAGCTGCCATGGAACACATCTCCAGGACATTGAAATGTTTAAGCTTCCAAGAGTAAAAATTCTCCTTGTAAATCTGGCCCTCAGCTCTGAAGGGTTTGGGCTGCTGGGGCTGCCCTGGTTATTGGTCACAAGACACTTTCAAGCTCTGTTGTGAACATTGCTAATGCTGATTCTACCAAATAGGTACCAAAAGATCCAAGCCAGTTCTCATCTGCAGGCAGCAAGTCACTGTGAAGGCAGTGCAGGAGTTAAAAAGCAAGCAATACTTTGCACTGCCTGTAAATTGGGTTGAAGAGATGTGGCATTTGGTTTTCCCCTGAGCTTCTGCTTTGCAAATCCCACCAGCAAAAGCAGCTTAAGGAGAACAAAAGAGCTGAAGAAAACAACAGAATCTATCTGAGCTTAATTGAATGGCAATGGAGACAAAGATGTAATCAGGGCTGTACTCCTAATCATTCACCTATTACTTACCCAGAAAGCTACTTCATTAAATATGCATTACTGTGGCCAAGGAAGAAAGCTCCTAATAGGCTCTGCAGCCTGGAGAAGAGAAGGCTTCCAGGAGACCTTAGAGTAGCCTTCCAGGATCTGAAGGAAGGCTGGGGAGGGACTATTGACAAGGTCTTGTAATGGCAGGACAAGGGGCAATGGGTTTGAAGTGGCAGAGGGGAGATGGAAAGTGGATGTTAGGAGGAAGTTGTCTGCAGTGAGGGTGGTGAGACACTGGCACAGGTTGCCCAGGGAGGTTGTGGAGCACAGAAGCACAGATCAAAGATCACGTTGGGTGATTCTGTGCTCCACAACCTCCCTGGAGGTGTTCAAGGTCAGGTTGGATGAGGTCTTGGGTGACCTGTACTAGTGGGAGGTGTCCCTGCCTATGGTAGGAGGTTTGAACTAGATGATCTTTGAAGTCCCTTCCAACCTTACCATTCTATGCCTTAGAGATGCAAAAAAAGAGGAAGAGTCACCAAACAGCCTTTAAAATATTCCACGTGAGAGGTGTTGGAACAGTTCAGCCGTTACTCCCAGCTGCACTGCAGTCCCAGCCAGCCCCCAATGAGCTCGCTCACACAGGGGAGGGTTGTGGCTTGGGCCAGCCTCAGAGCTGGTGTAGGTGCAGAGGTTGGAGCTGGGCTGGATCACTTCCACTGAGCTGTGCCCCTCCAGCAGAGCTGCCCTGAGCGCTGGGTATCCGTTGGGCCCCACCGCAGGTCTCTGCTGAGGTACATGCAGCTCACCCTGTGCTGTTCTCCTTCCCAGAGGTGACCCAGACAAGTGTGACATCTGGGGGAACACACCTCTGCACCACGCTGCTGCCAACGGCCACATCCACTGCGTCTCCTTCTTGATCAGCTTTGGTGCCAACATATTTGCTCTGGACAACGACCTCCGCACTCCCCTGGAGGCAGCTGCCACCAGAGACCGCAACGAGTGCGTCAGAATCCTGGACAAGGCTGCCACCGAGCAGAACCTGCTGAACCCAAAGAGGGTCGCCAAACTCAAAGCCCAGGCCCAGAGGAACGCAGAGAAACAGATCAAGGAGTGCGAGAGGCGGCAAGAGAAGCACCAGCACGAAATGAACCGGCACTACATAAAAGAGAAGGTCGGCTCAGTCGGCTCTTCCAGAGGGACGCACTCCAGGGTGAAGCTGCCCAGCCTCTTTGCTTCACATACAACCACCTCTTTCTCCAAAAACCTGAAAGACACCTTCAAGCTGAAGGGCAAGAAGGCAGCCAACAGCACAAGCAGCCAAGGCACACAGAGCAGTGACCAAAAGGATGAGGCCAGCAGAAGAAGTGTGATGCATCTGTTTGATGAGAGAGAAGAGGATGAACTGCTGAGCGAGCTCGGAGAGAAGAGCTCCTCTGACAACGAGACTCAGCTCTCCATTTTCCAGCGCCCAGGCCTCGGCAAGATTGTCTTTGGGAGGAATTTGGCTGCAGATGTAAGCCCTGGAGCTGTGCCCTCTGAGAAAGAAGGTATAAGCTTTAAAATGGCCAGCGAGCTCTTCCAGTTTGAAAACGATGAGGACGGCAAGGAAGGCGGCGCTGAAAATGGGGCTGATATCCCTTGGCACGAGGAAGAAGTCATTTGGGATGAGGAGGAAGTAGAGAGCACAGCCCTTGAGGTGTTTCTGGCATCACAAATGCTGGAGGAGTTTCTCCCAGTCTTTATGAGGGAAAAAATTGATTTAGATGCCCTGATGCTGTGCTCTGATGCAGACCTACAGAGTATCCAGATAGAACTTGGGCCCAGAAAGAAAGTCCTGAATGCTGTGAATAAAAGAAAACAAGCACTGGAGAGGCCTGGGAAGACTGTAGACACCTGTTTATAAATGGCCATGCACACTGCTGCATGCTGAGCCATCCTTGCCCTCTCTGCCAAGAGCAGGTACCTGGGGCAGTGGCATGCTGCAGCAAACGGCAGAGAGGTTACCAGCTGCTGCAGAAAGTACAGCAAGGACCAAGCCTTTTCTCTGTCCTCTGCAGGACATTCATTCCAGCTCAGTCTGACNGCCTTGCCGTGAGCTTATGAGGAGATAGCAGAATTGTGGGATTGAATAACAATCTTCGAGTCCCAAGAGGACTTTCTTAACCCCATAATTCCCAACCTGGGACAGTAAACCCCCTCAAAATCTATAGATTTCAACCTCTTTCTCCCCAAACTGCTTTGGGGATTGGATTTCCTCTCGTTGGAGCAACTCAAAGTACTGGTGAAGGGCAGCTGTGATGCATTCCTCAGAGGCTGCGCTTCTCCAACGTCAGGAGCCACAGAGCACTCCCAAAGCTCCACAGCTGTGAGATTTCTCTGTTAGATGGTTACAAATCTCCCCTCCTGGCCCTAGGATATTAGAAGCAGCACCTGAAGCTTGATTTCTGCTGCAGCTTATTGACTCTGAGCAGCCTCTCAACTCATGCAGTTAAGACTAATTTACAGCGAGTTGCATGTTCTTGTCAGAAAAGTGTTTTGCTGCTCTACTGATGTGAATTAAAAGATAGGAGTTGCCCTTCCAGATGTTTGCTGTGAGTTGTGTTCTTTTCTCACTAGACTGGACCCAGCTGCCAGTACTCATGTCTTAAATGGCACCAAGACTGCAGCACTCACAGCTACATGAAGCTGAGGCTTTATTTTCAGCATGTGGGGTTGGTTTTGGTCTACCCTCAGCTTGGCTCAGTACAAGGTGCATTTGTGGAGTCTCAGAATCCAGGACTCTCCCACCCAGCATTTTCTGGTGGCTGTTGTCAACTGCATGCTGAAAACTGCCTGTGTCACAGATAGGGCTCCTGAGGGGAGCAGGACGATGAGGCAGCCTCTGCAGAAGCTCCACTCCTGTACCTCTGACTGCAGCAGGGCTCCCTGCATGCCTCTCAGACCTGCATCCTTGAGAAGGCTTCGCTACCCAGAGAGTGTTCCATGGAGTTCTGTGACTCTAACAAGGCTCTTGTAGCAGTCCTGCTCTGGCTCAGATCTCAGAGGCACAATTATTAGCAGGACTTTTGTCTTCAGATCTCTTTCCCTCAGCCAGCTATGATTTTTTCCCTTAGGGTGATGCTGCCTTTGTGGTCACTAACCCTAGTTCCTAATCTGTTTTCTCATGCTTCCTTCTTTCCAAATCCTCTTGTTACTTTGTGTAATTCCTTTTCTTGGCTGGGCTTTATACTGCCTTCTTTCCTCCTTGGACTCCTGTACTTCAGCAGGTTGATATTTTCTCCTGTTGAGCACTTTCAGCAGGCTCCTGTGATGCGCAACCTCCTAAGTGCTGCCCTTAGCACAGTAATTAAACCAGAGAGCCTCCCCCTGGGCTCACCGTTGTTAACTGCTGAGTTAAGCTCAGAAACTCACAAACGTTTAGCAAAGCAGGAAGGAGAGGATGAATCTCATACATCTGATTGCACTGGAAGGGGATATTGAAGGGTCAAGCCCATCAGTCACACAGCTGATGTATTTGCTGGCTCTCTACCTGCCCAAATGCTTGTGACCTGCCCAGAACATGCCCTCAGAACATCAGTGAGCAGTGTCAACTCCTTGAAAACCCATCTGGTAAGTGCTGTTACCACAGAACAGCTTCAGCAGCTCCTACAGGCCCCAAGCACCTCTAAGTAGCACTGAAAACCTGCCTCTCTCCATACTCACCTCTAAACCTGCCTGGCTGCTGCAGCCACAGAGAACCAGAGCTAGTGGCAGAGACTGCACATGAATCAGTGACTTGGTTGGCACAAGTACCACTGTGTGCTGTTAGGTCCTTAGATCTCTACAGCAACCCCACAGTACTAGCAGATACAAGTCCTATGGAAAGGAGTCCCTTGTCCTTCTGCAACTGCATCTGGAGGCTGAATGAGAAGCCCCAGACCCTCCACATGACACTTCTTAGACAACTGCATCAGCTCCAATGCACTTAAAATGTTCTTTAAGTGCCAGCAGTGTTAGCCCTTGGCTTGCAGGGTGGTCCTAGAAATTGCCCTTTGTTGTAAAGCAGCCAAGTAGAACAATGGAGGGGGAAAACAAAGGACTGCTCACAGTTCGTTTTTTTCCCCACTTCCATGCTTTGCTGCTGTCCACATTTTTTTCCCCCTCACCAACTTGTTTACTTTATAAACTCGAAGCAAATGAGTGAGTCCCAGCTCTAACTGCTTAGTGCTACTTGCACTGCATGGTTCTGTTGGAGACACCTCATGTGCAACCTTACAGCCCAGTTCAAACCCAGGTTATGTAAACCCAAGGGATCAGCCATGAGCACAGCCTGCCTTCCTTAGGGATTTCATACTCTGCACAGACAGCCAAGAGGAGGGAATGAGCAGCATGGGATAACAGCAGCAAAACAGAGCATCAGAGTGCAGCAAAGCAAACCCCACTGATTTTCCTCTCTATATTCAGTGCTCGTCTTTACTGAGTAACAAGTGAACAACACCCAAAGCACCTCCCAACGCAAGCAATGCACAAGAGTGAGGCAGAGAACCAGTGCTGTCTATTTAATTATAACAGAAATGCAAGTTACAGAGTTCTTGATAGTGATGGCCAAGAAAAGGAAACACAGAAGTGAGTGCTACCATTCTCCCTCAAAAAGACAAAAGACAGCATCCAAGCAAATCCCATTAATTGGATCAAATGCTCCTCATGAACTGAGAGGCACAACACTGAATCCAGGCTCCCAGAATCTCCTGTGGCAAATGAAAGCCAAGATGCAGTCTTTTGGACCAGCTCCATCTGCTTTTGAAGCACATCCACAGATAAACTGCCTTTGTCTTCTTCCCAACACTGCCTCCCTTCAGGTGACAAACCTTGCTTTGTGCAGGCACAGAACTTGGATAATGTTGTCATAAGGGCAGGTTTCTATGGTTCCTGAATTACAGAACACCAATAGCTGCCACATTTGCCTTCAGCTAGTGGAATTCTCTACTGACTTAGCCTGTTAATTCAGCAACACTCACATTTCTGGGCCCTCCAGAACTCAAGGAGAACACCACACATGTAATGGCAGAAGGGTCATTTGCTACCATGACAAAAGCAAAAGCTTAGAGAGATTTCTGTTCTTGTTTCTGTTGACAGAAACAAGATCAGTGGAGTTAAGATTCTGTTCACACCACCACATTCTTTAGCCCTGTTCACTTACTGGTCTGATAACACTTCCATGCTAAAACTCCGCTGCTAACTACTTTTTTTCCAACCAGTTTAGCCCAGGTTTATAATTTGAGTATTCTTTAGGTCACAACTGCCCTGTACTCATTAACCTCTTCTGTACTTACTTACACACCACCAAGGGCTTCAACACTAACTGCTTCTGAACCCCCTTCCCTTTGCTCCCCTGTGTTCTGACACCATCATAGAATAAGCACCTCTAACCCTTCCACAGGGAGAAGGAACACTCAACAGCCTGCATGAAGGAATTTGTTTCAGGCAACAGCCAGGTGCCAGCAGATGTTCAATCTTTTGCAAGGCAGTTGCACAGAACCACAACTTCTCCTGAACATCCATGGGTTCCTCCACCAGGAAGTGACCATGGAAATTCCTGCCCCAGAAGAGATGCACTGGGATAAAAGAACCATCAACAACTGGTCCATGGCACAGACAAGATGCAAAATATTTGCTTGTATAAAGTTTATCCTACTGTAATCAAATCCCACAGCTCCAACCTTCAAACAGCTTAGGAAAACAAATTTGCAAAGACCACAGATTACAAACAAAAATCTCCCCACAACATACAGTCAAAACACTTTTTTAGTGTTCACATCTTGGGTGACTCCTTGCAATATGGAAGAGTCAATATCCCATCCTGGAACGTTCTGAGAGGTACTGAGTACAGTTTCCTCCCAGCTACAATGTACAGAGTATTAGCTCAGAGTTCTGCCTCTTCATAACAGACCTGGCTCAGGAAGCAGAGTGCAAGAAATGTGAGTGTGTGGAGGCATCATTATTTATATCAACTCCCACTCAGGAGCCTGCTCTTGAATGAAAAGATTGAGTCTGAGGGCAGGGCAATTGTGGAAGGTGAAGGATAGTAACACCCAGATTCCAGTCTGAGTTGGAAGGGGTGCCCAAGAGTCAGAGTTGGGCTGTGTTTCCAGCAGAGACTATCAGGGTACCTCTGAGAGCCACAGATGCATTTAAAATAGCATCACAGGTAAATATGGAGAATCATCTCTGGCATCAAAGTGGTGTATTCACCCCAGCATGATCCACCTCTCTCTAACCAGGAAATCTACCCACAGACTTCTGCTACACCAGTAATTAGGAAAGGCATTCATGCCAGAGTTATAGCAGAACACATTACAGTACCCTTTTAGTGTCACTGCAAACATCTAACACTTGCCATGACAGGAGATACACTCATCAGTAACACTGCAGAGATCTAACACTTGCCCTAAGAAAGCTACAGGAGTGAATTAGCTGATGTTTCAATTTCCATTCTTGAATGTATTAGAGGAGCTACATTCAGACAGGCTTGATGCCTTTCTGCTCAACAGGATATCCAAGGGAACTAAGTGCAAACAATTTTCTTGGCCTCGTTGGCATCTTCTCTCCTCAGTTGCCAGCTGACCAGGAGTCATAAACGAATTTTGCTGCTACTGTATCTTCAATTGCCATGCCTGAAAAAGAACCAAAGTCACCTTCAAACAACTCTTCATCCACACAAAGTCCAGGAGGGAACAAAAGGACTCAAATCATCTTAACTTGACAGGGACAGAAACCATTCCCCATGCCAAACACCTGCAGTGTCACCTCCAAGGTTTACAGCCATCCAGTCACTGCTAGGTCTGCTGTATGGAGTCAGTGCAACAGCAAGGATCTAATTTGCAGTGTTCATGTCACATCCTGACCCTTCTGGACATGTCATGCAGCTCAGAGCACAGTAATCCATCATCACTCCCACTCTTTCCCCAACAACCCCAACTCCACAGTACGCTCTCAGATCAGCTTGGGTCAGACAGGCTCCAGGGGCAGAACCCAGCAGGGCATTTGGGTTGGAGCTGCACTCATAAGCACTGCAGTCACCTATTGAACAAGTGGGAAATGCCAAATGCATTTCACCCTATTGTTGTTTGTTCTCCTATCACTTTTCATTACATCAGTCCTGGCTAGATAAATAAAATGGGCAATAAAAAAAAGAAGAAAAAGGACAATGCAAATCACATCCTGGCTTGCTGTGGCCAGTGCACTGCCACAGCAGTGTGGAAGATGATCAGCAGCTTTCCCACGCATGTGGGACCTAAGAAAGAACAAGGCATTGTGTTCTGGCAGGCCTCTACACAGGAGGGGTTGTTCTTACCCAGTGATTTAAACACTGTTGTTTTCTCAGGCAGGGCTGGTTTGGTACCCTTCACTATTTCTCCCAGCTCAGCAAAAATCTCAGCCTGTGAAACAAATACATATTTAATACACAAAGCCAGCAGATGCATGGATAGAAGAAGAGAAATTTTTTTTTTCCCCATGAGTGATTTTGAAAGAAACAACTCCTCCAGTTCTGCTATCTGAGAACTGATTCCTTTGCATGGGGAAGCAGATCAATACTCAGACAAATCATACAGAACTGGACAGAAGCCTCAGGGAACTAGAATGATTGTCCAGAGAAAGACAGCTGGCAGACTTCCCTCAGTCAGCAAGTTGCTTTTACAGTGGGCAGCTTGTAACCTGGCCAACAAAACTGGAGAAATTGGCAGAGGTTGAGGGTGGTGAGACACTGGCACAGGTTGCCCAGGGAGGTTGTGGAGCACAGAATCACTCAACGTGATCAAAGATCACGTTGGGTGATTCTGTACTCCACAACCTCCCTGGAGGTGTTCAAGGCCAGGTTGGATGAGGCCTTGGTGACCTGTGCTAGTGGGAGGTGTCCCTGCCTATGGCAGAGGGTTGGAACTAGACGACAGTGACCAGATCGCTGTGTGCTTGGCTTCTGCTGCCTATTTTCCAGAGGCTTGATCTGTGTCAACCACATCAAAAACCTTATAGGAAGAGAGGTACAGGTTTTAACAAGTAGATTTGCAAATGTTTAATATAGAACTGTCAACTGTTGCAGTGAGTCTCCCCAAAACAACATACACTGGTACTGTACACCAAGGGCAAGAGTGAAAACAGTGCTGTGGTTGATACTAAGGTTGCATGGTTTTGATACAGATGTGTAGTAGTCTTAGTCTGAAAGCAGTTTACCTTGCAGTCTCTGCCTGGAAATGCAGCTACATTGGATCATAGAATGGTAAGGTTGGAAGGGACCTCAAAGATCATCCAGTTCCAATCCCCTGCCATAGGCAGGGACACCTCCCACTAGTACAGGTCAC
>VWYK01014874.1:251-18167 GCA_013399775.1 Semnornis frantzii | reverse complement strand
GGTTGCCCAGGGAGGCAGTGGAAGCCTCATCCCTGGAGGTGTTTAAGGCCAGGCTGGATGAGGCTCTAGACAGCCTTACCTAGGGGGGTTTGAACTAGCTGATCCTTATGGTCCCTTCCAACCCTGACTGATTCTATGATTCAGCACCAAGTTGTAAAAATTCCACTAAATGCAGCTTTTCTGAAGGTGCTACAGCAGCTGAAAGAGGTTGTCCCACTCTGTGTGACTAAAAAGGCTTTTCATACATAATTTGTGTCAAATCCCAGAGACCTCTCAATTGGGTTAAAACATCTCCATTTCACCCCTATTTGTAAGTATGACCTGCTGAGCTATCAGCACAACCATTTTACATCTGTACTTAATAAATAGGATACAGGGAAATGAACCACTCAGGACTTTTAGAGAGCTCTCAGGGGAACACACGTGTGTGGAAAACTTGAACATGGCATATATTGGTAGGGTCTGAACTCTGAACAGTAAAGAGGCTGGCTAACAAGTACAGAAAAAATCTGGGAAAGACTAAAATGCAAGGTTGATCACTTGATCAGCTGAGATTCTCTTCTGAAGCATCAATTTCTGTGTACAATGTACAGAGAGTCTACAAGTGTTTAAAAGCTACTAAGTGCTCTCAATTTCTATTGATCATAGCTTGACACATCTGTAGAATATAAATGATGAATTACCTGATTCAGTAGCTTTAAACAAAAGAAAAGCCTAGATGGAAAATGTTTAGAAGGGCCCATTTAATAAGATAGCACAGAAAAGATGGGATGGCTTTCTTCCTACAACTACTTTCAGCTGTAATCATAGAAGCATATCCATGGATTTACAAACCCTCATTATTTTGATGTATTGCTGCATTTCTGCCTCAAAATAAACCAAAATGTGTTAAGTTTGGCCTGAGATGAAATACTGAGTTTCCAGTACTAAAATGTTTCAATTATTCATACTGAAAGATCAGGAAACTAGCAAGGAGATAAAGACTGTTGTTCATATGCTGACAAAGTGTACCAACTGTTAGAAACAAGTGTTTCTATTTCAGAATAATCTAATTAACATTAGCATGAGAGTCAAATCATTAATATATTCTTCTGAGCAAAGTTATTGGGCTCTGATTTAAACTTCCTTCAGTTTAATGCATAGCCACATTTCCCCATCAGTCAAGTATTANGAAGGGAAAGGGGAGAAGAGGAGGAGGAAGGGAAAGGGGAGAAGAGGAGGGGGAAGGGAAAGGGGAGAAGAGGAGGGAGAAGGGAAAGGGGAGAAGAGGAGGAGGAAGGGAAAGGGGAGAAGAGGAGGAGGAAGGGAAAGGGGAGAAGGAGGGAAAGAGGGCAAAGGGGGGAACATCCACGAAATGGATAGAGACTTCCTGAATGCAATTTTTTTTAGGGCTTAAAGCACAGGTTTTGCTTTTGTTTTTAGAGAGAAGGAAGCATATATCAGTGACCGAAGATTTCAAACTTCTCTATTTGCACATCATTTTCAGGAGGTTTTGCCTGCAGTTTTGGTTTGTGACCATCTCTGCGCAGGAGCGAATGTAGATAACAGCAGTGTTCAATAACCCTGCAAACCCACTTCAGGCACACACTTCAAAAGCATCTCCACAGGGAATAGCTGAATAACTAAGATTAAATGTGTTGGGTTCTTGTTTAAGGTAACTTTGGTTCTGTCTGTTTTGGGGGGGGTCTATCTGGTGTTTCTAGCTAATCAAATTCAGTGAGGAGAGTCCCTTCGTTTGGGCAGAGCCACAGGAATTTCAGAAGTAGATATGGCCATTACAGCTAAATTTAAACCAAGGAAGATCTAACTAGGTGTCAAATAAGCACTATTTATACTAGAAGGTAATATTTGCCAGGCTTTTGAAGATTTGATATTCTCACAGTATGAAGACATAAAATAAGCTTGTGAGGTCGCTGCAGTTAATGATCAGTAAGCAAACTTCCATGATCAGCAATCCAAACTTGAAAAACCATTTACCTGTCTACCTCTATTTATTATTGATTACCATTAATTGTAGAGACTCTGACTACTGCAATATCTCACTGTTGATTTTTCATTTTCCATGGAAGTCATTACCTTATTCATTCAGATATTGCAAACACTTTCAAGTATTATAACTCAGATATAATACAGATTATCTAATTATACAGCATTCACCTATAAAGAAAAACACATCAGAGATGAGAACTGCACCAACAGAAGCAATGATTCACAGTTTGCAGAGATAGGAGTTAAAACACAAATTCAAATAGCTGGAAATTGAGAAGCAAAGCCCCTTGCAAACAGCACCTGCAATTCCATGTAGCAACACCCAACCTGCCACCAAGCATAATGAGCAGACTGATTTTCCTTGCAGCCTGACTAGTGATGCTTTAAGTAATCAGAGATTGCATAGAGCTTTTATGGAACTCAAGAGGAAAACAGTTGGCAAATGGGAGCTGTTTTGGTGTGGGTTTTTTCTTGTTTGTTTGTTTGGTTTTCTTTCAATTATCTCACAAATGCCATCAATCAGTTCTGTTTGTGAGTGGGGGGTGACTCAATCTGCAAGGCAACTCCAGACCAGGGGCTGCAGTTAGGGGCTAGTGCGAGGCACGGAGACTCTCAACAACTGCACCCAAGGGCCTTTGAAGCATCTCAGCACCATAGTTATTAGTGCAGCAGATCCAAGACTGACATGTTTTTCCTTGCCATCCTCTATGACACTGAACTGTGTCACCAGATCCTGTAATGGTACTCACTGCAGTCTAAGAGCCCTGTCTCAGGTTGGGAACTATAGGGTTAAAAAAGTCCTTTTGGGACTTGAAGATTGTTACTCAATCCCACAATTCTGCTCTCTCTTCATAAGCTCACAGCAAGGCCAGCTTGTTCTCTTTTCCTCCCCCTCCAGCCTTCTGCCAGGCAGGAGCTGTGTTATCAGGACAAACATGTAAGGATAGGCCTGGTTGGGGCCTCCAGAGGCTGTGCTTAGGCCTCTTGGATGGCAGAGGCATGGCAGGGAGGATTGGAGCACTAGGGATGACAGATTTAGTTTTGGGTTGGGGGAAAATTCAGGGGGTTCGCTTATGGATTCTGTATCTCTTTTGTAATTTCTGTCTGCAACTCTCTCCAAATATAATTCTGTTTTGTTTTTTTCTCCAATTTGTTTGAGAGCTTCACTCTGTCAGCTCTTTAAACCTGCGACAAGCCCTCCCTGTGGGTACCTGCCAGCATCACTGTCATGATTTGAGGCTAGTTGGAATATTTTACTGAGAGAAATTAAATCCTTAGCTGTGAGAAGAAAAGGGCAAAAAAACCCAACAGTAACCTATATCACCCATTCTTCTGCTGAGAAATGCAACTACTCAAAATATAATCAGGCACTCACTTCTCAGTTCTCACTACTTCTCCTTCTCTCTGGCAGTCTGTGTGGTGGCATCTGCCTTAACTCTAATCTGAACTAATTCTTCATTTCCCCTAACCTCCTTGTCTTTTTGAGATCTCACCTCAGATCTCTCCAGATTTATCATGTGAGATACACAGGGATTGATCTGGTTATTGCTGAAGGGAGGAAAAGAGGGGGAAGGGGGGAGGAGGTTTGGGTCAAGAGCCTCCTGGCAACCTGATTGTTTTGGGAGGGATTTTGTGTTCCTGTATTGCTTTTAACTTGTATGTAACTGTAAATATTTGTGTATATTGTGTATATATCTGCTTGTAAATTGTGCTAAGCTGTAAATATAGCTTCATTCCTTAACGTTCAGCTGGCTGAGTCTGGTCTGGGTGAATTCATTGTGTGCGTGTGCAGGTAACTCCCAAACCATCACGATTGCTTACTTGGAGCAGTCTCTTTACCTTACCCAATCCACAGGCTGGGAAGTGGCTGTGTATTGGTCCTCATACTTGGTGAGATCCTATCATGTGTGTTGCTTAGTTTACTGATGAGGCCTTCTGAAAGTATCCAGTGTCTTCACAACCCAAATTAAAATTTTCTTGCACCAAGTGTATATTCCAAACTCAACCAGTTGTTAGTTGAGTAACACATGAGATAAAGGCTTATTCAACTGATAGAGCTCAGCCCTGGGCACTCACTGGTTTATTTCAGCTGAAAATGCCCACTATGTATAATACTGTCTGCTTTCATTTGCAGCTTGGTAAATGACTGCTCTGAAGCTCAGCCAGAATACAAACTGTAAGCCAACAAGATTCCTATCAAACTACTGAAGCAATGATACAACACATATCAGATTCCCAAATGACCTTCATAAATCCTTGTTCACCAACACTGATATTTGTTAACAACAAAATTAACTTTTATTACTTCCTATCTGTGACTGTATTTGCCAACACTCGTTTTTGAAGCTCCCTGGATCAACCAGAACAGATAAATTAGATTACATTAAATTTACTGGCCAAGTTGTGAAGACACAAACATAACTCTGAGGCTTATATTAAGCCATGATTTGAAGAACTTCGTATAATGCACTGCACACTGGAGACTAATAAAGAAGAAGAAAAGAGCTGCTATCTCAGCTACTTACACAACATTGTCTGGATACAAAGGGTTACTTCCCAGTCTGACACACAGCATACAGTACTCTTTATGGAACAAACACCAGTCCAAATAAAATCTGGTCTTCCATTCAAGGGCTGTCAATAGGGTTGTCCTCCAAACAAATGCTGTGGTCTAGTTTCGGAAATGGAGACACAGGTGGGGCTCCAAGATGCCAAAACAGCAGCAGGAATAGCATGAGCACAGATGAGCACAAAAAGTGCCTGAGATGTGCAAAAGTGCTTACTGTTTCAAACAGGAGGGCAAATAAGGGTGAAGAAGTGCATATGGATCCTAATTTTGTAAATACTTTTTTTTTTTTTTTCCCCTTCTGACAAAGTCATGCAGATGGTAGCAGAAATAAATAATTTATTTTGGAAACATTTCTTAAAGTGAGCATTGACAGTCACCCTAACAGCCAGAGCCATGAACCCTGGGAGCCCCTGGGATGTTATCACAGCACTGGGTGCTTATCTACATGAAAGTTGTAACATCTGTGTCCTGCAGAGGTTACCACGGGGAGGAGTCTCCTGAATTTCACTGAACTAGGCTGGTTTACTTGTTTTGTGCTTTTCACACTGATGTCTCTGGCTGTCTCAGTGCCAGGCAGACAGACTTAATACAAGACCAGTAAACATTAACCTTGGCTCTCAATGTGAAAAATTTGCCAAGTAAGGTGCAACAGGGAAATATGATTCATTTTTATCCCATCAAGATTGTCTTTAGGCAGCAGGAGATAAGTTTTTTAACACACTGCCTTTATTCTGGAGTTCTCCTTGACATGTTTGTGCTGTTTATGAAGAGGAGAGGCAAGGATCCTTGGCAGAAATGTAAATTACTTTAATATTTTCTTAACAATTCTTTGGCTCAAATTTATGTGAGAAACCAGATATGAGGATTTATGAAGGACACTTGTGACAGGTCTGCTTTTCAAAAAACTGAGGGGAAAAAAAATGAAAACAAAAAACTTTAAACCAAATAAATAAATAAATACAAAATAAAAATTTGGAAGTATCTCAACACTCCTCTGATCCATCTCCAAGCAAGTTCCTAGCAATGCACCAGCCTCTTTCAGTGCTCTGCCTGTACATTAATCAAGCAATCTGGAATGAGACAAGAGACCAATTCAAAGCACAAAAGTAACCAAAGAGATAAAATTAATCTTGCTTCAGCTTGACTTTCTACAATTCTGCAGCTGCTCCAGTAGTTTGTAAAGTTCCTAAGGTTTCTCTAGTGAAAGTAACTGTGAAATACCAATCGGTAAGTGTCATCTGTATGGCAAAAATCAGCCCGAGGCCTTACTCTGCTCCCCCTCTGAAGATGTAAATGTTGCATGGGGTCTTGTTTTGGCCCAGTGAAGGGGAAAATCACTACATTCTGACCTGCAGATATGTTTGCTGTCTTAGCTGAGAATGCTAGTGTGCAAAGCTTCTTAAAGAAGCTTATTCCTAAGGCATGAATTTTCACTGTGCAAAGGAAAATTAGCATCGTGTCCTTGATTTTACTGGTGGGTGATTCTGGCATGAGACAGGAGACCTTTGAAAGGAGGAGGTTGTTCTTTCAGTAGCTGATGACCAAACAGCTTGTGTTTTTGTAAGAATATAAATCTGCAGATAAGGGAAATAAATAAAATCTTGCCTTGTGGAACAATTCTGAAAGGCAGAGCTGGGAGAAACAGTACTTCATTTATATCAAGAACCTTTGTCTAAAATGACTGATGCTTGCAAATATTTTTATTGTACCAAATCAGGATGTCCACAGAGCTGGGTCAAGGCTCCTGGTGGGTTTTCCCAGGGTCAGTGGGCTAGTTACTTCTAAACTTTCCTCTTAAGAGTAACTCCTTATTCTCACTCAAAAACTTATTTATTTGGGAAACAGATCCCTTAAGCCTCTATGGTCTTACCCCCACCTTCTCAAACCCATTTGTGCTGGTTTGAGGCTAACTGGAATATTTTAAACGAGAAAATTATACTACANCTGGCTTCTCCTCACTGCTGAATAGTTCACTAACCACTTTTTTCTGCTGATCCTCCCTGGACGATCCTCAAAATTCACCTTGCACATAAGGCAAACCTTGGGGTAAGGTATAGGTGTGGGGAGAAGGTGGAAGAGTGGTTGGGAGCCCCTCCTGGGATCTCTGATTTCTGGGAGGGGAGTTGTGTTTCTGTATTACCTTTACCTTGTATATTTCTGTAAATATTCCTGTACATAGTGTATATATCTGCTTGTATATTGTGCTGAGCTGTAAATAGAGCTTCATCTCTTAACTTCCAGCCGGCTGAGTTCTAGTCTGGGTCATTTTACAAGTGGGGGGGGGTGGGGAACTCCCAAACTGTCACACCCTTGAAAGCTGAACCATTTCTACTTCCCCAGCAAAATGCAATAATCTGCTCAGTCCATATGGGTTTGACTCAAATTCATTCAGGAAGAATCAAATTAAGAAACCAATTCTATTTCTGTTAAATACTGAATTGATGAATTTATAGTGCTCTATGGCTTTGCATCACTTTCATATTCAGGACAGCGATATCCCAATTGCAAAAAGCTTTCAAAAGTCCACTCCCAGATTCAAACTTCACAGCTTTGGCATTGTTGTGGTGCCAGATATTGGCCCAATATTGTGCTGGCTGTGGTAGAGTACCGGAACCTGCAGTGTGGCTGAGGATGCTCAATCTTCACTCTGAACTAAGGAAGGAGCAGAGAGCTGCAGTGTTTGTTCTGAATCTCTGGCACTGAGCTTTGATCAGCTTTCTATTTCATTGTGAAGTTTTGTGCTAACGTCAGACCCAAAGGTGTTCTCAAATGCAAACCATTAGAGCCAGACAATAGTTGTTTGGAAGAGAGAAATGTGTGCTCTATGCAGAGACTGCAAAGCAGCAGCTGCACTTTTAATTAAAACTTATGTCCTATATATCTTTGTGTGTTTGAATGTTTCTTTGTTTTTAATGCAATTTTTAGATAAAGCCAGCTTTTTAAATTATACTTCTGCCTCCTGGTGCATTCCTTCCTTATTAATTTTTGCTATCATGACTTTTTTCAATTTACATGAACAGATTAGGCCCTATCAGAGCTTCTGAATATATTAAAGGCGATGGCAACAAAACACAGCTCTGTTTCTTGATCTATTCAGTGATGGTCTCTTTAGGCACCCTTCTTTATCCTTTTAGTCGCAGTGACATGTATGGATCTTAGGCACGTTCAACAAAGAGGAATGAATCAAATCTCAACACTCATCAAGCAAATGGCTCAGCATTTGCCTGAGTTACTGTTACTATTCTGTGGATCTGCAGGTTAAAATCATGGCCTTGAGTGACCTGTACCAGGGCCTGGAACTAGATGATCTTTGAGGTCCCTTCCAACCTTACCATTCTATGATTCCATGATTCTAATTAGGTATTTTTGGCTTGGGGAGTTTAACTGGAAGAGTGAGTTCTGAAGAGCTACTGCTCCAGTGGTTTCCCAACTTAGAGCACTTTGCATGTAGGGAATGCTGGACTTGAGCTCAGGTATGTCAGAAGCCAGTGGAGGATTTTTGGCTGCTAGAAATGAAAAACTCAGATCCCATGTGAATGTGCAAATAAGAAGAACAAGGAAGCCAGAAGAAAACTGTAATGCAGTCTATAGTTGAAGAAGGAAGCCAAGAGTTCTAAAATAAAAGTAAATGATGAACTGAAAGAATGAAGCATTTAATTTAAGAAGTTGTTATACAATTAAGAAGCAAATCACATAAGAATTGAAAAAGATGGCATCAAAACCAATACATACATCATGGACCAGGTCTTCAGCCACAGGGGTTTGTGTTCATTATTTGGATGACACATGAAATAATTTCCTGCCATTAGCTTGATAACAGAAGCGGTGATAGAAATTTGCCAGTTTGTCAATTAATAAATTGATATTGGGAAATGACTGAACTATGCTGTCAATTTTCCTGCCATTGCCTTGCTTGTTTGCTTGTTTCTTCCTGCTCATGTAGCAGATTACTTCACTTTTCCTTTTACAGGCAAAGTAGGACAAATTTCCTTTCAAATGTAGAAAGCAGAACTATTTGATTAACTTGTCCTCAAAAAGCAGGAAATTCTGGGTTAAATTTGGTCCTGTGGAATTGGGCATGAAAAAGATAATTTGAATGAAGGAGAGTTACTTCCAAATTCTCAGTTCTGCTACAGAATTCTGCTCCACTCCTTCTCTGTCAAGACTCAATCATACAAACTGCTTGGCAGGCTTTTAATCTTCATGCAAAATAACTGCTGAGCATAAAGTCTGTTTACAGCAATTATTGTAGAAATGTAAACAAAACAGAAGCAGTAGAACTATGAATGAAGAGTTGATTAAGAAGTGACAGCAAAGATTTGTGATAATGAAGGTATGAATAGTGCTTGTTTGGAAATGTGCCAGTTACTTGCAATTAATTTTTCTAGCTAGTCAGCAGAATACATGTTGGTTTGCAAATGGAATGAGCATTCTCTCCTCAGGTTGGTATGCATCTACAGACTCTTTTGTACAAACACTCATTATTTGTAATGTTTTATGACTCTGGACTACAATAACAAAAGCAGCAGACCTAATGGCACTGACAGCATCTAGTGTTAGATTTAGATGTTCTAACTGTAAACTGTTTTTTTTCCAATATTCAGGGCCCTGGGTTTCACCAAAACAGTTCTTAAGTGCATGGTGATGGGCATGCCCAGAGCCACCTCTTTATGGGGCTGACAAGGCAAGACCTCAATTCACAAAGTACTTTGTAAATGTTCTCCTAGCAAAACAGGTAAGAGAGCACCCTAGATTGATCTACCATCAAAATCCTCCTCTTGTACCTGTGAAGTCTAATAGGAACCAATGGGAGAGTAGGTGTAATGTCACTCTAGTCTGTGATGCTGATCGCAAGCCCACATTGCAGTCTGTTCAACCAAAACCAAATAACCCTAGATCAAACTTCTAGAAAAAACATATCACAACATCCCCACAGGGTCAATGGCACGATTCCCTTATGCTCCTTAAACTCTACAAAATGCACATTTCTATCTACTAACAGAAGTATTTAACTATTCCCAGTTGTAAGCTGATGACTACTCAATGTCCAGCCAATCAATCTGTTGAATGCAAGAATATCCAACAACTCATGTACTTTGTAATAGCTACTCTATGAGAAGAATTTCAAAATAATGTGCATGTCTGAATAGGTCAAATGGTTTCCTCTATTAGAGACGAATTACATCAACACATTACAAAGAAAGTTTGAAGGCAGGACTATTAAAATGCAAAGATTTTGCTTGTTATGTGATTAGGAGCATGAAGAAAAAGCAGGAGGTGAGAGTGTGAAGGTAAAGTAATAAAAAGAAACCAAATGATTCATTTAATTAAAGCACTGTGAAAATTTGAAGTCTTGTTCTACTTCACATTTTTCATTAGCAAACATCTCTATTTAGGGTTTTTGGGTTTTTTGTTTTAATTGAAGCTCTTCCAGGTACAGTGTGTAATTTAGAGTATGCCATTTGTGGGTCCTTTTGAAATCCATAGGAATCTGCACTGATTAAAAAAGTCAGTGGTTATAAGGCAGAAAAACTTTTCTGATGAATTCTCACTTCAGCTGCAGTTTTGCAAGTCCCAGAAGATGTGATGTTAAAAGATTCTGGTGTTACAAAATGTTAGGAATGTAATTAGGTTTTTTGCTCTGTGGTATCACTCAGATATAAATAATCTTAGGAGCCACAGGTTGAGATTATAAATTACCTTCCCTCTTATTTGTCCAGGTTCTATGTGTCGTGGTAGGCCTAGGCAGGCCAAATTGGGCTTGTACCTCTCCTGGCTTGCCCAGGCATATTTTTCTGCTCTCCCTCCTGCTGCTTTGGGGAGAGCAACTGCGGGAAAAGGGACAAAGGGCCTGAAGCCACTAAGTCTGGGGTCTGTGGCCTGCCCAGACCCTGCTGTAAACAAGGTGCACACTGTTGCCTTGTGCAAGGCTGTGTTCTGCCCAAAGAAGGGTAAAGTAAGCCTATGGTTTCACCTAATATGGGCAAATCTTGACTAAATGCCATTTCATTGGCTATCCTGTGTCCAAAGGCCCATTGGCCTCAGGTTGTATTGGATAAAAGGGAGATCAGCAGGGAGCACAGACGCCTTTGCCCTTTGCCATTACACGGTGTGTCTGTGCCTGCTGCCTCTTATACCTCCATGCATTTGGCCTGCATAGCCGCATGACATTGCAGGACATCCTGCCTGTACCTGGAAGCCTTCTGCCCAGACGGAAGCCCTGGAGAGAACACAGATCGTCCAGAGAGCCAGGAACAGGTCAGAGATCGTCTGCCTCCTTTCCCCAGAAGCCCAGGGGAGACTCTAAAGCCACTGACGGCAACCCCACCTTGGGTACTGTCAGATATAATTCTGTGGGTAAATACCAAAAGCCTCTTGTAATTATTAATTGCCTTCTGCCCTAAGCAGAAAGTAGCTCCTTGTGTCCATCTAGTGAGTAAGCGGCATACTGACTGCAAAGCCTTCTCTTCCAGTTCATATTGAGTTTAATTAGTGTTTATATTTAATAGTTTATATTAAATTAATATTTAAATGTTTATATTTAATAGTTTATATTTAATACATTTAATATTTAATGTTTATATTTAATAGTTATCTCCAGACCCTGTTACAGCCTATATATAGTTTCCATAATGTTGCAAAGAGCCTGTTATTATTATTATTAAATGGTGATCGGGGTGATGCGAGTTCTGAATATTTAATATTAATAAACTGTTAATATTTTTATATATCATCTCACATTAATTAATTACGCCATCTCCATCACACTATGTCATTGCAAACACTGGACATAGTCATGTTCCTGAGATGCCTCTCAGAGGGCCAGTTAATAGAACCATTGTCTGCTGGCTTATCACAACATTATTAGAAATTAATGAGGTTGCATTTAGTTGGTATCAAGTAATTAAATAGCATGTAATGAAGTGTTAAATGTATCTAAAACATCAGGCTTTGGTCTTTTAAGACAAATTGCGTCTGTGAAAGAGAGCAAGAGAAAGAGAGGAGGATTTAATACCATTTCATCTTTTATGCTCTGTCATTTAGTTTTCAGCCACTCATCCATTGAAATAAGCTAAATTCAGACTTTGCTGTGTAGCTGAAAACTAGAGAAACAAAATATTTTTGAAAACTAGATTCAATGTGTGCTGAAACTGCCCCAGAATCTCAGAGGCTCAGCTCACACAAACTTTTAGTCAGTTCAAACTGTTACATACAGGGTTAAAACTGTGCATGCATGATCATGCACCCCCCCCACAAAATAATTGCTGGGTTAAAAATGAACTTTTTCTCAGCAGCACCTCAGGACACAAAATGTGAAACATCAAGGTCCAGATTACTGAGTGAACCTTCCCCAGAATATTTGGTCCGTAAAATTTTGCAGAAAATCGGTGTAATAGTGAAGCTTTTTATCTTTTACAATTTTCTGGCAGATACAGCCCAAAGGCAAACTCTTTCTCAGTCCTCGGAGCTCAAAAATGGAGCAAGAAAAAACCTGGTTCCCGAGGTGGTCTAATTTCAGATCCGTGCCTTGCTGGATAGAAACTACAAAACCAAAATGTTAACATACTCCCTGCCCTGAACTGTTGCACACTCTCTACCAGTTCCTGGTTCTGTACATTTACCCCTTCCAATCAGACATTGTTATTTAACCTCTGTGAGCCATGCATCATTCAAGTGAACATGTGGCTAATTGCAGCCATAGAGAAACTTCAATTCCAACAGTTCTGTATTGATTTCAATACGGATTATTCCTGGTTCCAGTGTTTGGGATTAAAATGATTATCATTCACAGCTTTTTAAAACAAAATGCATCAGATTCACCAGTAAGTAAAGATTCCCTGGTCATATGTGCAAAATGCACATACACCCAAAGACGTTTACCATATTTTAAGTGTTAAAAAGCACATAGTTTTATTGATAAAAACATTTAAACTCTCTGTCTTCTCCCTTTCTGTGCTTCTCTTGGGAGCTTTAAACTCAAACGACTCTGCTAAAATATGAAAGCTTCCATTGATTTATTGTTAATAGTAAATAAGTAAATTTAGGAGAGAAAATGTACTTTGAGGCATTATTGTCACTGAGGGACCAACAATATCTGCAGCTTCTGTATATCTGTGCAGAAATCTGTTGAAAATCTCCTCCATATTCAAGGCCATGGTCTGTGCAGAAATCTGTTGAAAATCTCCTCCATATTCAAGGCCATGGTCATTCTAGTGGAGAATATCTATAAGCAAATGTTTACCCCACCCTACCATCCTGTCTAGTTTACACTAAACATTTCATTATCAACATTTAGCTGAAAGGATAAAAGTATTCTTCTTTGCTTTATTCAAAGAGGATGCTTACAGAAATGATTGAATACATAGATCTAGAAAATTTTCCCTTATCCGGGCCTGTTGCTGAGGAGTCCAATCAAAGAAAGCTGCAGTCCCATTTGGACTACTGTGTACAGTTCTGGAGCCCCCAGCACAGGGAGGACATGGAACTATTGGAGCGGGTCTAGAGGAGGCCATGAAGATACTCAGAGGGCTGCAGTAGCTCTCCTGTGAGGACAGGCTGAGAGAGTTGGGGCTCTGCAGCCTGAAGAGGAGAAGGCTTCAAGGATACCTTAGCCAGCCTTCCAGTATCTGAAGGGGGCTACAGGAAGGCTGAGGAGGGACTATTGACAAGGTCTTGCAATGACAGGACTAGGGGCAATGGGTTTAAACTGGCAGAGGGGAGATTTAGACTGGATGTTAGGGGCAAGTTGTTTGCAGTGAGGGTGGTGAGACACTGGCACAGGTTGCCCAGGGAGGTTGTGGTTGCTCCCTCCCTGGAGGTGTTCAAGGTCAGGTTGGAGGAGGCCTTGAGTGACCTGTACTGGTGGGAGGTGTCCCTACCTATGTCACGGGGTTGGAACTAGATGATCCTTGAGGTCCCTTCCAACCTTACCATTCTATGATTCTATGATTCAGAGCATATCTACCACACACTATTAAAGTTAGGCTCCTACGAAATCAAGTAGAGATAAACACTTCTTTACTTTTTTAAATGAGGAGCTCTGATATCTTGGTATAACACCAGTGAAGAGCGACAGCCTAACAGGTTGGTTTCAAGTTGTCCTCAGTCTTCACTGGCTTCGACACCTTTAAAAAGTAAAGTATGGTGTCTGTGTGAATTCGAGAAAATCAGAACACCTTTGAACTTTTGCCCTTTGATGGTGATATGCCCCTAACTTACCTATCTGTATATTGATAATGACTGTCTTCACCTTTGAGGTCTCCAGATCAAAGAGACATTTTGAAATGATCCCTAGGATAAGAGATCCCTACAAACTCTGAAAGCTAAAGCTTACACAGCCCAAATCAACTTCACTTTAAATGTGCTATTTTTATGATTTATGCAGTGCTGGGTTCTTTAAGAATTGCCAGGAAGGAAGCTACATGCACCATGTGTAAGTCCTCCACCTCTATCATGACCAGTACCATCCAAGTGCATCCTCACTCTGTATGGTAGATGTGTTCTGATGTGTTATGCCATGTAACAGACTGTTTTGTGTATTCACAGGCATCATAGGTATATGGGATGAACCAAGGCAGACTGACAACCTCACAACAGGTGACATTCACTCTGTAAAAGAAAAATCTCCAAAATACCCTCTGAAATCTATATTTCTTGTTAAAATGTCACTGAAAAAGATCTCTTCTGCTTTTTTCGTGGGGCTCCTTGTGCTTCCTGAAAAGCTGCAAATGCCACATGCTGGAGTAGAGCTCTACAAGTTTTTCCTCTGCTTGTTCTAAAGCTCATAAAGAACAAACCAGGAACAGTTTGAACTGCTATATTTGTTAAGAGTATTTCTGGCAATGTATTTACCTCGACGACAAAACCTCAATACACTACCACTCATTTCTGTTTTCCTTTTTCTACTGTTGCTTTGTTTACTACTGAAGCATTTAAAAATATTTTTATTGCAGATTTTGTGCTCAATTTAGGGCTTCAAGTAAATATTATGCTCTACACTGTGACTGAAAGCCAGTAGCGTGGAACCTACTGGCAGCAAAGTGTGACTTGCATTTCATATTTCACAAATATTATGAAGTCTTAACAGAAAATCATGGTTTCACTGCCTAAAGCTTGTAATTTAAAAGCACCTTTTTTTTTTGGGGGTGTGTGTGTGTGTGTGTGTGTGTGTAAATCAAGCTCAGCACTAAGTAACAAAAGTTTACCTCCACTACTTCTATAATTTCCTTACAGTTGCTGTGCTCTTCAAGTGCTGAACAACAACATGCTATTGAAATGTCACCCAGCTTTGCCAAATGGGAGGAAACTGCCTCAAAAAGCACTCCTCCTTTCTCTTTTCACAGCCTACAAATATAAAACACTGTAGAGACTTATGACTGAAACAGGAGGGGGGAAAAAAAGAGCCCTTTCTGACATGTTGTTGCAACTAAAGGCTTGTTTACAAACTGTGGTGGTTCCCTTAGGTTGTCATTCACTCTGTGTTGAATTACTCCACAGGTCTGTCAGCCAGATGCACTGCTACACATTTTGCCATAACCCATTTAATCTAGACTATTGTTCCCCTGGTCTAGACACTTAGGCTGTGATTTGGATCATCTAAAACGAGCCTAGGGGAGGGATTGAAAAAAATTCCATCTGTAGGGAAGGGCTTTGAGAAGTTCTTGTAGTAGCCTTCCAGTATCTGAAGGGGGCCTACAGGAAGGCTGGGGAGGGACTATTGACAAGGTCTTGCAATGACAGGACAAGGGGTAATGGGTTTGAACTGGCAGAGGGGAGATTTAAACTGAATGTTAGGAAGAACTTTCCAGCAAGGGTGGTGAGACATTGGCACAGGTTGCCCAGGGAGGCTGTGGTTGCTCCCTTCCTGGAGGTGTTCAGGACAAGGTTGGACGAGGCCTTGAGTGACCTGTTCTAGTGGGAGGTGTCCCTGCCTATGGTGGGAGGTTGGAACTGAACAGTCTTTGAGGTCCCTTCTCACCTAAATCATTTTATGACTCTATGATAGCCACCAGGTGGCTTGGGTCCCTCCAAAGTGAAGACAGGGACAGATGAATCTCCTGGTAGCAATCCCTCAGCCCTCATGCAGGTCTTACATCTGTGGAGAAACTCTGCTTTGACTGCTGGCTTGAGAAGGAGCTTACATGATGAGCTGAGCTCCAGACTAGACCATTCAGTGAGTGTGGGTTGCTCAGAGAGTAGGCAGAACTCTCTCATCTGCACCTGCACAGACATGCACCTGCACTTGTGCCTTCCTCCCTCTGGCCACCTCAAGGGACCTCATCTAACTGTAGATGAAATAAGTCACTGACAAAGAGCAAGAGCAATTCACTTAATTCAATGATCAACAAGAACTACAGGTGAGGATTTATGGTTTCCAGAATTCCTTGCACTGGTAAGAGAAAGAAAACTACCTACAATATAAAATCCTTGAGCAGAAATTAGACCTGTTTGCCATGCAGTTACTGCAGTGGGGACTTGATGACCTTGGATGAGATGGCTGGGTTGTGGCTCAGATAAATATTAAGTGGAACAATAAACTTAATGGCTCTTTTGAAAAATGCAGCATGACTCAGGCTCTGATCTGGTTTGTTTAACAGTGAAAAACATTTTCCCTCATAAGCTTCATATTTTTTTCCCCTTATGTGGACTTAGTTCAATTGGAGACTCCTCACTCTGTGCTGCTGAAATAAAATGGCTTAACATGTACCTTTAAACCAGGTCATTAATCTTCCATCATTCACCTCCTGTGTTATGCCTTACCTTACAGTTAATGGAATATTTAACTGCTTTAAGAGTGAACAGTAAATTGAAGTCAATGCTTCCCTTCAAGCATTTGTCCATAGTTTAATCCAAAATTTTTCTTCTGCCTTTGGACAAAGATTTGCTAATGTAAGGGCAAAAACTGAAAAAAAGTACCTAACTGCTTTGCCAGCTCAGTTCTGAGCTGCATGCATCACCTGGTGGTGTAATGCAAAGCAACACAATCTCTAGATTGGGTTACTGATAATCATTGGAGTCTCTTACAGGTTTGCATTTCAACTACAGGAGTAAATGATCCTCTGTCTCTTGAACTGAGTCTTTCCAAATTGGGGTAAATCATCCTTGATAGACTGCAGGCAGTTGCCTGGGAGCCTTGATTTGGCTGTAAACATTCAAATGTACACCTGATCCAAAAGGAAGGCTGAGCAGCAACAACACAATGTTGCCATAGGACTGAGGACAAGAGCTTATTCTCCAGTGCCAGCTCAGCACCACCAACTCCAGCTGGCTTAGGATGCATACAGGGCAGCTCCCTGTGGCTCACGGGGCCAGCAGAGATTGTCCCCTCCTGTTTGTGAAACTTTTTCATAGGGGAATGTAAAATGTGACAGTTACTTTAGGAGAGAAAGTGGTGTATACCCTAATGACCAGTCAGAGATCATACCCAGCTGGTTTGTAACTGACCTCTCAGGGCAGCCAGTCAGCTTGTGCCCCGTCTGCAGCTGTCTGCCTGTTTGCTACTGGGATTTGTTACTGCATGAGACTTTCTATTCCCCACTTATGTGCAGGCAACAGCTTCCTGTGTTCTGACCTTACCCAGATGGCCCTCACGAGTTTCAAATCCTTTACTCGTTTCTCCAGCAACTACAATTTCTGGCGGCACATAAATGCCAAGGAGTAGGATCAAATTGGTCTGTACATATGGCAGAGCAGAGCTCCTGGATCTCACAAGGGCAGACTTCCCATGGAGAGCCAGGGCAGTTGCACTGCTAGGCAGGCTTCACATATAAATCACAATCACTGCTATTTACCCTCTAAGGAGGGAATCTGGCAAAGTTAGGAGTGGGCCCAATGCCTCTGAACCAGATGGCCTTTGCAGAAACTGTCCAGGAAACTGTATTTGTATCAAGTATGTTTGAGAGGGTAAATACAATCCAGAAATCCTGAGTGCCTCTCCATTCTTTGTTTGCTTACGCATCCCATGGGATAGCTCCCCTTTCAGTCTTACTCAAGAGTGAATTAACTTTCAAAATTGCATTAACATTGACTAGCTGTAAACTACAGGCTTTTTGCTAGCTTTGAGCAACAGAAAACAGCATTACCAGCAGGTAATGGGTAGTTTGGGTCTTTCTTTTATTCTTACTTCCTTTATACGTGTGTGTGTTTGTGTATATATATACACACACATACGCCTGCATATATATATTCTTTTATTCTTACTTCCTTTATACGTATGCGTGTGTGTATATACACACACACACAAATACACACATATGCATGCATATATATATTCTTTTATTCTTACTTCCTTTGTACGTATGTGTGTGTGTATATATACACACACACATAAATACACACATATGCATGCATATATATAT
>VWYK01014867.1:0-10515 GCA_013399775.1 Semnornis frantzii | reverse complement strand
GTTCAAGGCTGGGTTGGCTGAGGCTTTCACCAACCTGGGCTGCCCATGGCCGAAGTCTGTGCTAAAATCTGATGAAGGGCTTACAACAGAAAGCTGAAGGTGGGAATGCTGGTGTGGATTGCTGTGGAAAGAAGCTATGAAAGCATGACAGTCAGGAAAGAGGAATTGCAGAGATGTGGACTCCAGTCAGGAAAGAGGAATTGCAGAGATGTGGAAATTGATGTGTACTGAGTCTGGAGTTTGGAAGTGCAAGGAGATAAAAAGTGGCTTTTACCTTTTGTGGCTAAATTGGAGTTTTTAATGGACTGCTACTGAGTCTGTTACTAAACATTTTCAGAGGCAGAATTTCTACAAATTCCATAGATAATTAACTGTCTTTACTGCTGAAAGCTCTCCCTAATATCTACCCTTGCTGTAGCTGAAGTTCATTAGCTTTTTTACTGTCTGCCTTTGACACGGTTAAGGGCTTTTTTACAGTGTTCTTTGGCATAGCTGACTGCTGCTATGTGCCTCATCTCAGCATTTTCCCTAAACCAAACTACCCTCAACTTTTGCAGACAAGTGAGGTCTTTTTGTCACTCACCACTACTTGTGGAGTGTTCCGCATCTTCTGAGAAGCATCCTGGCCAAAACTGAACACGCTTCCCAGAGAGGCCATAAGAGCTCTGAGAAGAAGGGAACAGTGACTCATCATGCCTTTTTCTTCCTTGGATGCTAACTGCCTTTGGGATAGAAGCATAGCCCTTCCAACCCTTGTTTGCCTCACCTGCCTTCACAGCCTCCTAATTGCTCTGACAGAGCACTGGCTGACCCTCACTGTCTTCTCTAGCTCTGGAACCTCTTGCTCCAATCTAAAAATAAAACTTTGCATTTGTCTCTTACTTACTCTTGCAGACTTGGCAGTGTAGCACAAAACCAGAGGAAGGCCACAAAGATGGTCAGAGGCCTGAAGCACCTCTGCTGTGAGGACAGGCTGAGGGAGTTGGGTGTGTTCAGCTTGGAGAAGAGGAGGCTCCAGGAGACAGTATAGCAACATTCCAGTACCTGAAGAGGGATAGAGGAGGAGATGGGGAGAGCCTTTTTATAAGTGCATGTGGTGATAAGACAAGGGACAGTGGTCTGAAACTAGAGCAGGGCAGATTTAGATTGGACATTAAAAGGAAGCTCTTTACTATGAGGCTGGTGAGACACCAGAACAGGTTGCTTGAAGAGGCTGTGGATGCTTCATCCCTGGAAGTGTTGGAGACCAGGCTGGATGAGGCTTGGAGCAACCTGATCTATCTAACAGGAGGTGTCTCTGCCTGTGGCAGGGAGTTTGGTACTGAATGGTCTTCAAGGTCACTTCCAACCCCAGCCATTCTATGATTCAGTGATCCTACAGTTAATCATATGTGTCATAAATGACACCTTAAATGGATTCATGTCTGTGGAGGAAGGTATTGCATGAGATTGTACTCCAAAACCCTGTCCTAAGAGTGTAGGCTGTTGGGGATATTTTGGTTTCCATTTTCTAGTTTCATTTGGAAGGTTTCTTGATTTCTTGGGTTGCTTCTGAGGGTGCTAAAGGAGGTAAGATCAGAAACATTACTGAAGTCCAGGTGTGTGGGATCTACTGCAACTTCTCCCTAAATACAAGCCTTTGATCCTGCCAGAGAAAAAAATGATGTTACATCATTTGTTCCTAATGAATCCTTGTTGACTGCTACTCACCTTCCTTTTTTAAATTGCTTTTACATTCTGACTGTTTATTTCACTGTTCCTGCAAGGCCTGGAACTGTGCAGTCTGTAATACTCTCTTTTCTGCCTTATGGTAAAGGAGAACTGTTATTTATTCTTTTGCAGCCTTTTAGGTCTTCATCTTTCCTTTTTTTTGGTTAACTTCTTAAAGATAACCATTAAGAAATCCGAGGCTGCTTCAGTCAGTTCTACAGAAGTGTCTCAGGAGGAATTTAATTAGCCATTTGGAAAACATCTAGTGTATCTAAGTATTCATGGCAGTGTTCTGTGAGATCACTTCTCCTTATCTATAGGTGTTTAAATAAGTAAGCACCTTAATTACAGCTGACCTTTTTAATAAAGGAGGAAATTAAAAAGGCACTGATGTTGGGCTTAAGTTCACCACCTCAGCTTTCTCTGTTACTTGCATTTGAGCCTACATTTTACTAGCAATTATAGAATCCATGAAACAAAAAGAGGAACAAAGGACCTTAGAAACTTTCCAGGCTCTCTCAACCTTGAGCCCCCATTTCTTTGAAGTTGGGACTAAATTTTGTCTGGGGATAGACTGAAAGAGTCCAGGACAGAGCCACAGAGATGACAACCAATGACAGGACAAAGGACAATGGGTGGAAGGTGAGGCATAGGAAGTTCCATGGAAACATGAGGAAAAATACTTTCACCATGAGAGTGATGGAACACTGGAACAGACTACCTAGGGGGTTGTGGAGTCTCCCTCTTCAGAGATATTCAAAAGCTGCCTGGATGTGTTCCAGTGTCATCTGCTCTGGGTGATCCTTCTCTGGCAGGGGGGCTGGACTGGGTGATCTTTCTAGGTCCTTTCCAACCCCTAACATTCTGTGATGCTGTAGGCAGTGGAACAGCTCCCTGTGAGGAAAGGCTGAGGCAGCTGGNGAACAGCTCCCTGTGAGGAAAGGCTGAGGCAGCTGGGGCTCTTGAGTGTGGAGCAGAGGAACCTGAGGGGTAACCTTATTCATGTTGAAAAAGATGTGCAGGGTGAGTGGCAGGAGGACAGAGCCAGGTTCTGCTCAGTGATGTCCAATGACAGGACAAGGGGCAATGGGTGCAGGCTGGAGTAGAGGAGATTCCATGAGAGCATAAGGGAAAACTTTTTCCCTGTGAGGGTGGGAGAGCCCTGGAGCAGGCTGCCCAGAGAGGTCATGGAGTCTCCTTCTCTGATGACATGCAAAACCCACTTGGATGTGCTCCTGTGTGACCTGCCCTGGGTGATCCTGCTCTGGCAGGGGGCTTGGTCTGGATGAACTTTTAAGGACATTTCCAATACCTGACTTTCTGTGATAGCGCAGCTGGGATGTGTTCAAAAACTTAGTATTATTCTGAGTCACCCTAGCCAAGAGGAGTGAGAGGAGAACACGAGGATTTGGAACAGATATTTCTGTAGTTCATCAGTTGATACCTACTGGCCAAATGTCAGTTGTGTCCTCAGGGATGCACATAACGTGAAATTGGCACCAGACTGCAAAGACTCAACTGCAAATGGCTCTAAAAGAGCTGCTAGTCTACCTTGATTTGAAAAATAAAATTATACTATATTTTTAAAGGTTTTTCATGTCATGCTCTGACATAAGAGAACCTTAGCTGCCATAAGGAATCCAAGTAAAAACCTGAGGCAAAGATGGGAGTGTGATAGAAGCACAAAACAAGACTCCATAAATCCTGTGTGTTCTGAGAAATTGTACAATCACCCCTCTCAAACTGTGGTTCATGGCACACACAGTGTACAACAAAGGTTTGTTCTGATGCACTTGCATGCACCAAACCCGTTCCTTTCTCTTTGAGCATCCACAATGCTCTCCCAATACAATTTTTGATAAAAAAGCCTAAATGAGTGTGAATTCCACCATTAACTAAAAAGCCGAGAAATGCAGCAGTTATGTCTCTGACTCGTGGGCAGTTATGGCTTTTATTGCCATCAAGTCTAATAGGAAAATCTCCTTGGGTTTGTGTAATACCAGAGCACAAAGGCAAAATCTTAGCACTGACATTTCTTTACAAATAATGAATAAATTAAAGAAGCTGCAGAAGGTTTGCAGTGGCTTTTAATAGGATTTTATCATCTTTATAGCTCCTACAGTCTTGAAATGGGGTAGAACAGGAGTTTGGACTTCTTAGGAGGCTGAAAGCAAGCTGCCAGCACTGAAGGAATTGCTAGCAGTGTAGCACCTGGGGCTTGCCCTTGCTGCAGGTGGGGTTGGTCTCTTCTCCCAGGCAACCAGGACAGAACAAGAGGACACACTTCAAGCTGTGCCAGGGGAGGTTAGGGCTGGATGTTGGGAAGAAATTCTTCTTGGAAGGAATGATTTGCCATTGGAATGGGCTGCCTAGGGAGGGAGTGGAGTCATTGTCCCTGGAAGTGTTTAAAAAGAGGCTGGATGTGGCACTTGGTGCCGTGGTTCAGCTGATTAGATGGTGTTAGGTAATAGGTTGGGCTTGATGATCTCAAAGATATTTTCCCACCTGATAATTTCGTGGTTCTGTGCTGAACAGACAATTCTCAAGAGTGATGACTGTTTCAAGAATTACTATTGTGCATGGTAAGAAAGATGCTTTAAAAACATGTATGTGTGCATTTATGGCAAGAAATTTTGTGCAGCTGATCCCCTCAAGCTCTTACCCATTCTGGACTATGATTTTAGGGAGGAAATCACAGAATGTTAGGTGCTGGAAGGGACCTTGAAAGATCGACTCCAACTCCCCCTGCCAGAGCAGGATCACCTGTACCAGATCACAAAGGAACACCAAGTGACATCTAAAGCAGTGTGAGAGCAGGACAGGGAGGGGATTCTGCCCATCTGCTCTGCTGAGACCTCATCTGCAACACTGCATCCAGTTCTGGGGCCCCAGGCATAAGAAGGACATGGACCTGCTGGAGCGGGACCAGAGGAGGCTACAAAGTTGATCAGAGAGCTGGAGAACCTCCCTTATGGGGACAGACTGAGAGGGCTCGGGCTGTTCAGCCTGGAGAACAGAAACCTCTGTGGAGATCTTAGAGAGACCTTCCAGTTCTTGAAGTGAACCTATAAGAAAGCCAGGAAATTACTTTCTACAGGGGTTAGTAGTGATAGGACAAGAGAGAATGGATTAAAGCTTGAGGAGGGCAGATTTAGACTGGAGATTAGGAGGAAATTCTTGACAGTGAGGGTGGTGAGACAGTGGCACAGGCTGCCCAGGGAGACTGTGGTTGCTCCTTCCCTGGAGATGTTCCAGGCCAGGTTGGACGAGGCCTTCAGCGACCTGCTCTAGTGAAAAGTCCATGGCCATGGCAGGAGTCTTGGAACTAAATGATATTGTAAGGTCTCTTCCAACCTAAACCATTCTACAAATACATGATTGTAAGGTATTCAGACCTGACTCAGTCTTCCTAAAGCAAGGAAATATCAAGGAGAAAAAAAAAAAAAATTAAAAAATGGAAAAACTAAGGAAAGGAAAAAAAAAAAAGGGAGGGGGAGAGGGGGGAGTCCATATGTAAGTAATACTATTTAGCTTCCATAAAAATCTACTGTTATGCCAGATGGGAAAATATTAGTTAAAATTATAGTCATTTAGTTCAGATGGAGATTGGTGTGTAGGAATTGTGAAGTGATGGTGGAAGGTGGCCCAGAGGAAGTTAGCAAAAGACTGTGCTGTAAGGGGAGCTGTTAGAACATATCTACTGAAGTACAATTAGTGGATTAGGGCATCATCTGATTTGATATGTTCATGTAATGACCTCAGTACCAAAAGCAGGGATGAATTAATGGTTTTTTACTTTTTTTTCTCCCCTCCTCTGGTGGCATAAGCATGGGACACATGAACAATAAAAATGTGAATTACCATATTATATAGAAATAGTTAGATGACCTTGAGATCAGGAAGGATACCAATGTGATGAAATGTTCTAGTACAAAATGCAAAGTGATGCACTTTGGGACCATGAACAAGAGTTTCAGGCACTAACTGGTGCTTGAGCTGGCAACAGAGGAGAAGCCAGGTCATGTGCTGGAGTCACCTACAGATGTAGCTGCAGAAGAGCTCACTGGGGTCATAAGTTGTTATGCCCTGGTTTGAGAGTAGTGATTCCATGCTCTGTGCAGGGCCAGCTATGAATTTACCTGAAATGCTATTTGGATCTCTGCTATATAATCTCCCCACAATTAGTGTACTCTTTGCACTCATCCCATCTTACAATGGTCTTAGCAGCCTGCCTGAGGAAAGAAAACAGAAAGTGCAGCTTCCTCAAGTGAGGCAAGAAAAAAGCAATAGCTAAGGGATGTGTGATGGTTTGGGAGTTCCCTGCCCCCCCACACTTGTAAAATGACCCAGACTAGAACTCAGCTGGCCGGAAGTTAAGGACTGAAGCTCTATTTACAGCTCAGCACAATGTACAAGCAGAGATATACACTATATACAGGAATAGTTACAGAAATATACAAGGTAAAGGTAATACAGAAACACAACTCCCCTCCCAGAAATCAGAGACCCCAGGAGGGGCTCCCAACCACCCTTCCACCTTCTCCCCACCCCTATACCTTACCCCAGGGTCTGCCTTATGTGCATGGTGAATTTTTGAGGATTGGCCAGGGGAGATTAGAAGAAAAGTGGTTAGTGAGGTTACTCAGCAGAGAGGAGAAGCCAGAGCAAGACTGCCCGAGACACTGTGCCCCAGAGAGACTGACTAATATTTTGTTTTGAGTTCTCATTCCCAAACATCTCAGCAAGCCCATGAGTGAAGTAGACATCACCATTGTTCTCCTTCACAGCCTATAGTATAATTTTCTCCATTGAAATATTCCAATTAGCTCAAACCAACACAGGAGGATACAGCCATTATCTACAGGTTTACACGACATGAAGACTCCAATAAGGGAGGAGGAGAGAAGCTCTTTGAGCAGAAATGACAGGATTGGCACAACAGCATTGTGACATTAGGAAGGAGGCAAAGAGATCTCATCTAGTACAGAAAGCAGAACTCCTGTAACTTGTGTTTAGGATAAGAATGGATGTGTTTAACTAAGAGTTCATTAAGCTTTATTGCCTAGGACTGTAGAAGGCTGCAGGTAGGTGATTGCAAGTGTGTCTCTCTCATTGCTGTGCTCCAAGCTTCACTTGGAAGATTCATGTATTCATGTAATGGTTTTGGAGTTGGAAGAGAACTTAAGGATCATCTAGTTCCAACCCCCTGCCACAGACAGGGACACCTTCCACTTAGACCAGGCTGCTTGAGGCCTCATCCAACCTGGTCTTGAACACCTCCAAGGAGGGGGCATCCATGACCTCCCTGGGCAACCTGTCCCAGTGTCTCACTACGCTCACTGGAAAGAATTTTTTTCCCAGTCTCCAGTCTAAATCTGCCCTCCTTAAGCTTCAGCCCGTTCCTTTCCCTCCACTGCTCCTGTTTTCTGCTTGCTTCCTCTCAGCTTGCTCCTATATTCAGACCTTTCCAGACGTATTTATTTTCTTTGTGTTGCTTATTCTGCACATGATTTGGCTATTTTTTTTTTTCTAGCATAAACTTGCCCCAGAAAGGGGACAAAGATTCCTGTGCTTCACTCAGCCTTGCAGAGACACAGGCAAGAGCTATGCTCACCATGTTGCCTGCTTTCCTAATGGAAAATAAATTCTCCTCCATGCTGAGTCTGGCTTTTCAAGCTCGCAGACAGGAGGAGGAAGATTCACCAAAGCTTTGAAGCAGAATTTAGCAATTGTATTATTCAGTGGCTGGGAACTCTAACGTTTTTGTGTAACATCAGAGAAAAGTTCCTTGTATTAACACTCAAATAGGTGCCTAAAGTAGTTCTTGTTTTGCTGGCCATACAGAGTGCGCTGCCATATGCTCACAGCCAGAAGTGGCATGAGGTACTCTGCATAATGGCTTTTATTTATGACAGTTGCTGGGATCCAGGGTTCTAGCTATGATGGCTCAGCAGGTTTCCACAGCTCAGCTGTGGCCAGACCTAATTCTTATTCATTCAGACTCTTCCTGCAGTCAAGAGCAGTAGCAGATAGCAAAGATGGTGCTGATAAATTGTACATTAGGCAAAACATAAGAAATCAATACAACAATTATAGCTGACCCAAGCAGAAATAAGAAGAGGAATTAAGGGAAACTCAAAATAAGAACAAGGGAATAAAAATCAGCACAATTAATACTCTGTAGTGCTTATCACAAGAGTCAGATGTTTGGATATTACACAGCAGGACAAAGAATGCAGGGAAAGAAGCTTTTGGGGAAGCAGTTACATGCACTTAAGGCTAAAGGCCTTGCAGGGGCAGGAGTGGTTCACAGAAGTACTACCTACAGCATCGTATTTGGCCCTCTCTTCATAGAATCACAGAATGTTAAGGCGTGGAAAGGGGGGGTGGACTGGATAATCTCCCATCAAAGCAGGATCACTTAGGGCAGGCCACACAGGGACACATCCAGGTGGCTTCTGAAAGTCTCCAGAGAAGGACATCCCACAACCCCTCTGGGCAGCCTGCTCCAGGGCTCCAGCATCTTCACAGAAAATATTTTTTTCTCTTGGGTTGGGGAGGAACTTTCTGTACTCCAGTTTCTGTCCCTGTCCCCTTTGTCCTATTACCAAGCACCACTGGAAAGAGCCTGGTACCTTCACCTCGAATCTCTCTCTCTCCAGATATTCATAGACATTGATCAAATCTCTGTCTTCTCCAAACTAACCAGCCCCAGGTGTCTCAACCTTTCCTCATCAGACATGCTCCAGTCCCTCCATGATCCCTGTAGCACTACATTGGGCTCTCCCCAGCATTTCCTTGTCCCTTTTGAACTAGGGATAACTGGACACAGTACTCCTAATGTGGTCTCACCAATGCAGAAGAGAGAGGGAGCAGAACTTCCCTCAACCTGCTGGACACACTTAATACACCCCAGGATACCACTGGCCTTCTTGGCCACAAGGATACATTGCTGTCTCATGGATAACTTCTCATCTACCAGGACTCCTTCTCCATGGAGCTGCTTTCCAGCAGGTCAAACCCTAATCTCTCCTGGAACGTGGAGTTACTCCTCTGCAGTTGCAGGATTCTACACTTATACTTGTTGAACTTCTTGAGTCTCTTTCCCCTTCTGCTCTGTCACTTGTGTGTTTTTTCTATTCAAGTGCCAGTTCAGTAGTCACAAAGGTAGAGGCTACAAGAGGCTTTGCTCTCCCCACACCGTGTCTGCTGCATGTTTGTTAGGTGACAGAATGCAAAGCAATCCAGCCAGTGCTGTGTTGGGGTGGACATCAGCCCTTACTACTTTCACAGTCTCTGCATGTGGCAAAGGAATATTTGCTGTTTCAGTCAAGCATTTAGCAGATCCTACCTAGATTTAGTGTTACTTTTCAGGAGGAAATGCATCCTCTTGGGAGGTACAGCTAGGGAAAAGGAGGAGCAACATAGCTTCATGTGATGGTACCCCCATTAGCAGGACAAAGCTTGGTGGTAATAGGAGACAACTATGCTGAAGGAAAGCATGATGCCTCTGGAATAAATTCTCGGTGCTTTTGAAAGATGTTCTATCTTTTTTAGTATTTTTTTTAATCTTATTTTATCACATCTGTAATAAGTTTAGCATGATATTCCCCATACTCAACTATTTTCTGCTGTATGGTTGTGCTTAGTTGAATAACTGTTGCTCTGAGGCAGTCGTAGAGATTGAGAAGGTCTGCCCTTGGCCTCCATTTCTCCAACCTAAACAACCCCATTTTCCTCAGCCACTCCTCACCAGCCCTGTTCTCCAGACCCTTCAGCAACTTCAGTGGCCCTTCTCTGGACCCACTCCAGAACCTCAATGTCCTTGTTGGAGTGAGGGGCCCAACACTAAACCCAGTACTCAGGGTGTGACCTCAACAATCCTGAGTACAGCAGGACAATCCCTTTCTTCTCCATCACTGCAGTACTCAGGTCCAGGGGAAGTTATGAACCTGATGGAAGTCACAGCATCTCACTTGCTTACTCTATTGGATGTGTATAAACTGAGACCCCTTGGATGTAGGCAGACTCTCTGCAGTGACAAGACCTGAGTGTGCAGTATCCCTTCTTCCCAACAGTGACTTTCAAGGAAGGGGTGGAGGGAAAAACTGTGTACAGGTGCACAAGAAGAGCTGACTTGCATTCTATAGGTCCAACAGAGCTCCCCACAGGTTAGGAGTAGCTGTTGAAACTGCTGTCAGAGGCTGGCCTTCAAAAGCTGTGAGTGTCTGACTGGGAGATGGTAAACTGAAAGTGAGTCCTCATTTGCATTCTCAAACATTTGAGCAGAAGAAAGAAGCAAGTTGATATTCCTCCTCCTTTTCTCATTCACGTGTATGAATGAAATAGTTTGATACTGACAGATTCTCCTGCTGTCACCCTTGAAGCTGCAGGGTAATTAAGAACCAGGATCTCAGTGTGACTCTTGGTCTACTGCAGTGCTTGCTTAAATAATAGGTTGTTGCTTCCATGAAGCTTGCCACAAGCCCAGAATTTAGCAATTGATAGTGAAAAGTGGAAATCTGCATCCTTTTGATGGCCTCTTGATGTTAGCTGAGCTTAGCCTGACATGGCACTTCACTGCAATGCAATCATAATAGCCAAGAATTATTTAAATGTGGTATTTGCCATTAAAAAAAAAAAAAAAAAAAGTAAACTTTGGTAAAGCACAGATGGCTCATTCTATAAATTCATCACTGATTTTTGTGGGGTGACCTTAAGTGATGGAAATGAAATAGAAATGTTCGTGGCTGCCTGGAACCTACAAGATTGAGACCTTGTAGAGACCCCACCTCAAATACTGTA